>SZWC01012174.1:26693-39683 GCA_023375785.1 Penium margaritaceum | reverse complement strand
ACACACACACACACACACACACACACAGAGACACACACACACACACACACACACACACACACACGGGAGTCGTTAGACCGTTCTGCTGCCAAGAACATGTCGTTCCTTCCAGCTTATACCAGCATTTGGATCACACTGGCAGAAAGCATTAATCACAATCTTGACCATGGCTTCCTTGCAATGGATGAGATGCACTGGACGGCACAAGTGAACAGAAGATGTCTTTTAGTCCAGCGAGAAGTGTGCGAGCTGGTGTCTTCATTGGTTTCTGAATTGCTCATCTGGGACGTGTTGCAATATCAGGGTGACGGGGGGCTCAAAGCTGTGTGTGAGCTTTGGGTGGAAACGAACGGGCTGTGAAAAGTCATTTGCACAAAGAGCACAATACCTCCTGCCCCTCAAACAGCCCTCAACTGTAATTCATTGCGCAGCATGCAACGGGTAATGTGGATCAAGAAGTCTCCAAAGATCAAAGAAGACACACTTGAGAGAAAAAATAGAAACCTAGCCAGTTTCGCTTTGACTTAAAGCTCCCTCCAAGGTTCATTCCGCACATGTGGTGTGCAAAGCGTCAAGCCACCACCGCAAGCGCTGGGAGTTTGCTGGTGTTACATGCTCACATGCACGCTTAAAGGTTGCACACGGTAAACGGCCCCCCCACACAGCCATTGCCCGCCAAGGATGCCCTGACTAAGCTGTAGTTGCTATCGAGGGAACGGGAGTATGATCAAGAGAGCAAGGGAGTGTGGGTGTGGCCACCTAGGCGAGAACGCCAGGGCATGCTCGTGGACTAAGAAACTTTCATGCGAAAATCAAGAGAGTTTGAGATGGGAGAGCAAAACAAGAGAAAGCCAGTCAGCGAGCATCTCGTTCGCGCATCACACGTGAGGAGGCCACCACACCACCCCGGGGCCAAGTCCGACCACTCGGTATGGTAAAGATGGCGGCTACTCATCATTGCATGGAATAATCTGCCACTGTGGCCCCCGAAGGAGCGATACCCGGCAACAATATTGTAGCCCCCCATTAATCAGGAGCCACCAAAGCGACCTCAAACATCAACACTCCCCCATGACCCGTAGTCACAGAAACCACATGCCACAAGACAAGAGCAAGGCTCCAAGAGACGAACCAAGCACCACGGCATGCAACTTAACAGGGGTCCTATGGATGTGCAAGATGAACAGCATGGTAGCACACTTGAATGCACCTCTTGAGAGGATTGTTAGAATCTTCCTAGCTCTTCTGAAGCTTGCTGTGGCGATGCGGTCTGGTTACCTGATGCATTATCATGCGAGGCAAGTGCAAAAACGACAAGGATTTGGCTAGGGGAGATGCACAAAGTCTTGTAAGCTTTAACAACTTCAATGTGCAAAGAGAAATGAAAACTCACAAGTACAGAGGGTAAATGGTAGCCGTGATGCATGGCGGGTCATGCACACGGCAGTGACAGTTTGCCCCAAAATCTGGCCCAAACTATTTTTTTGGCTGTAACTCAGTGCACAAGCATCCAAATAGAGATTTGTCTGAACTTATGGATGCAGAGTCTCGATCCGGACACAGCAACTACATGTATGGGGATGGCATCAACTAGTGGACACACGATGAAATAACATGTAAATCTGGCCCAATGCTAACCTATCAAGAAAAATCTAGAAGGTGAAGAAAAAGGGGAAAGTGCCTTTGCAAGTCGTCGAGACGCCGTAGCTACTGTCTTGTTCATCTGGCACCAGCTGGGTCCACGTGAAGGATCTACACCTGCATGGACAAAGCTGAGTGGTCATAGTCCAATGTATGTACAGATGGGGGTGGCTCACATCACAACACTCCCCATGACCAAATGGTCCGCATGTCCATACGCATGCACAAATGACATAAAGCAACAAGATACTCAACAGTCCATACGCACACAATCCACACACTCGGCCACCCTCAGGAAAAGGGAGAATCCTTACCGAACAAAATGGCCACCATGAACTTTTTTGCATGCCAATGCCTTGGTGATGATGTCAGCCCGTTACAGGTTCGTGCCGATCCAAGTGACGGATATCACCCCTCGCTCCACCAAATGATGCGCAGAGTGATGCTCAACAACAACGTGATTTGTGTGTATATGGAACACACCACATTTCTCTGTAATGGTGTGAGGAACAATGGAAGGCAAACATTGAAACAACGCACGAAACAAGCATTGTAGTGGCCCCAACCCCCAGAGCAGATGCTTTGCCGCTAACAAACTCTTAAATGACAACCCAAAGTGTCCCTCCTTGCACTATGATATAGTAGTGCCATCCAATAGGAACCTGTAGCTTGTCTCAATGCACCCATCAATGCTCTGGGTCCACTCACTATCCATGTAGCCATTGACTGCTAAACACTGCCAAGAAAAGCAAGTACGAATTAGAAGAGACCACGGAGTGCATCACTCAAATACAGTATGAAGAGTTGTAGCCTAAGGGAAACATGATACCTGTACATGAAGGTTGACGCTGAAGGCAATTTCAGGCCAAGTGGTAGTGGCCAAGATCATCAAAGAGGCAATGAGGTACAAGTACAGGGTCACATCTACTATCTCCCTTAGCTGTGCTGGATCATCCACCTTCAGACTATCCTATCTAGGTCTGGTGGCTATGGAAATTCCATCAGTGAGGTCAGTAAATTGCCCTCCCACAATGCAAGCATATTGTGCATAGTGTAGCAAAAGAGTGTACTGTTGGTGGTCATGCGCGATCTCCATCTCGAGAAATATAGCTACAGGACGAAGGTCCTTCATCACATTGACAACTTAGAGCACCGTCTTGGCCTCCCTCGCATTCCCTATCAAAGGTGATGTGTTCAGGTAATTGTCAACGTTGACCAAGATGGCTGTAAGATTCTTAGTTTTCTGCCTAAGGAAGAGGGACAGATCGGCACAACTCTTTACATATCTGACACAAGGCAGTGCGTCAGTGATCTCTTGGTTCCTACACCTTCAAGGATTCTTGCGGTCATCTAAGGTCTTGGACATGTGTTGGACCTTACCACCGACCTTGAAGCTTAGTGGCTAAACCATGTAGATCTCCTCCTTTAGAGTACCACTACGGAGGGCATTGTTCACATCCCTTTGGTGCACCTCTCCGTCATCCTAAGAAACAAAACCAAAGAGAGCGTGAGGGACACTCGTTTAATCAATGGGTACAAAGGTGTTGGTGAAAGCGACATCCTCAAACCGGTAGGAGCCCTTGGTCGTAAAGCATGCCTTGTATCAATCAAGCGTGCTACAAGGATATACCCCTTTTGCAAAAGACCAAATTGGCTTCTGCGGTTTTTTGCCCATGCAAAAGGTGGATAGGCTCATAGTGTTAATGCGCTCAGATGTCCCTGAGCTCATCCTTGCTGGCAGCATGCCACTACACCATGCCCCCTACCGAGAGTACTTCCTTGAATGTGCTTGGATGAGTTAGAGTTAATCATGGCCCTTTCATGAACTTCATAATCAGTGTATATGCATTGTTTCCTTACAGATGCTTCTTAAAATGTTCACAAAGTTTTTTCTTCATTTGTTCACTTCATAATTTGTGAATGGTTATACCAGAAAGATCAGGATGGGATTGACAGTTTTCTAATTTCTCAACTAAATTATTCATGATTAAGAGGTTTCGAAAATTCATCCGATGGTGATGTATATTCTGACACACTTGTTAAAGGAGTATGATGAGGACATTTGTTGTTGTCTTTTTTGCTAGTCTTTCTTAATGGGTATTTCTACTACATTCTGACTTATAGGTTCATTTTTTAGTTTTCTCCTGTCCACTATGTGGATGGGCAAGGACCCTGCATGCCAACCTTGTGGTGACAAGTAGATCTTCCTAGTTTATGTCTTGCAAAAGTGGGCGCAGAAGGGGAGGGTGGTGGAGGGGGACGAGAAAGTGTTTGTGGCAATTGTACTCTCATGTGTATCACGGTCATATGATCATGTGAGTGGAAGATGTTTAGCAGTGTACAAATCACAAACGCTCTTGGAAAGAAATATAGGGTTTGTTTCATCCCGGTCAACCGTCTCTTTTTTAAAAGATGGATAATTATCTCTTTTATATTGTAGGTGTACACATGTCATCCTCTTAGTACCTGATTTTTTTTTGGAAACAAAATGCACGATCTCATCCTTTTTGTGCTGCAAGGATAATGAAGGAAAGGAAGTTCAATGGTCCATAAAAAAATGTGTGAAGTGTCAGATACCAAATCGACCAATGTTTGTTTGTTTAACAATTAATAGAATGATTAAGTACAAAAGGGTATTCCCATATGAAATCAGGCTTTTTTTGTTTTCCACATGCAAAACGTTATGCGTGTGAACGGTCTCACTGGTTCTTTCTTTGTCAACAAGTACAAGCGGCAAAGCCAAGCCTCTTTTTTCCAGACTCTTGTCATACCTGATGTATGAAAACTTGATCCCTTTTTAACATTATGCTTGCAACCTAAGGTCATTCGGAAAGTGTACAACCATGAATACTCAACATTGCATGTGCGATGATATGGTTGATTCAACTAGAAATATGCCTTGAACAGAAGCATTAAGGAGCCAATGATGTACAGGTTTTGAAAAAATTACATCTATTGAACATATGGGCATACGTTTATCCTCCACAATAGTTGCCTAATACATTTTTTAACATCTGGGAGGGGAGGGTGAACCACCCCCCTTCCAACAGAGAGTGTATAGGGCCATTGTATATGAGAGTGTACGTAAAGGATGAAACATTGGCATTCACGGTGTACACAAGCTTCACAAGGCAATCGACCGTCACGACGATCGTTAAGGTCAACGGTAACGATCACATCTGAAATAAATCAAAGCTCCATTGGTTTATGGCTCAACAAGTATGTACTGAATCAAACCGTGGTCTGTAAGCGGGTTTGGCCGTAAGCTTCATCCCAAACATGTAGTTACTAAAAATCGATGAGCGAATACTGTTCATCCTATTGAACTGACAGTCAAGACTTTATAAGCCTTGTTCCGGATGGGTATTTGAAAAAAAAGGGGCTTGGTATCAAGAAATATCAATGCTTCATTCCGTGCCAATAATACCAAACACCAGATCAGAATAACCGATCATACAAATGGTGATACTAAAATCTATGGTTGAAGCATTTCACGTCTACCATCAACAGCCTTACGCATCTTTAAACGTCTCGACCATCAATTACGTTTCAATTGTCAAACATTTTATAGAATTAGCGGGAATTAGGAAATCTCGATAGAAAAAGGACGGGTTACTGTTTGATAAAGGACGGATTAGTAGATGAAGACCTTGGACTTCTTGCTAGACATATGAACTTACTTCTGCATGAATGCCAACATCATTTTCAACGGACAGGACCTAAACCTGTCTCAACAGTAGAGATATGATTGTCGGGTACAAGCCAGGAGCAAGAAAACCGTTGAACAAGTTGACCCAAGGGATAACCAACATCATAGACTGATATGCACATTTGAGCACACAATTGTAGAGTGCGACTTATTCACCATTGTCTTAGATATCGTGTAGCAAGAGGGCTGGTTCGGCCCTCCCACCTCGCAGAAGCGACGGGGTGGTTCGCAACCACCCTTCACTAATGCTAGGGCTGGCCGGTATCCAGCCACGCGCTGGCCACCTGCTGGCTGGCGGCCGGCCAGCGGGGTGGCCGGCGGCCAGCCAGATGACCTGCCGGCCACCCACATGCAAGCCACCAGCCGTCGATCAAATTGGTGGCTAAATCAGCTGCTAAGAGCCCACGAGGACCTGAAGGGCAAGGCTTGTGGCCTGGTTCCCTCGCCCTCACTTGCCCTCCTCGCCAGCGAGAGCAAGCGAGGACGAGGGATAGAGCGAGAGCAAAAGCGAAGTGCGCACGAGAGAAGTTGGCGCGAAATTGCCGATCGTGCCTCGCACGCAAAAAGTTTAGGCGACGCGTCCAGAACAAAAATCAAGTTCGTTTAGGTCGAACTACGAGTTTTGAAATCAACAAAACTCGTGTGAACTCACGAGTTTGGGGTAGTGTCCTTGCCCAACACGAGGGACTCTCACGACATGAGAGAAAAAGAAAAAAGAGGAAGGCGCCACTTTGAGAACTTTTGGAAGCCACCACATTGTCGTGGAGCACAATGAGGGTGCCTCCAAGGAGGCACAAGGCACGCCAAGAGAACACAAGAAGAGGCCAAGGAAGGCTAGAAGACAAGAAGACAAAGAAAAAGACAAGATTAGCAAGGAGAGAGCGTGTGGACGTACATAATATTTGTTAGAGTTGACCCCCCTCCTCCTCACCTTTTTTAGCGGTACTCAAATTCTTATAGCTTCTTGATCTTTTCTTTCCTTTGTTTTTCTAGGGTCCTTAGCATGCCTAGTGCCATGAGTCACAGCTTAGGGTTGTGCCTAGAATCCACATGGTTGTGCCGATCGTGGCAATGTAGAAAAAGAGTATTTTTCTACCACATGATTGTGCCGGCTGTGGCTTTCTAGAAAGATAGAAACAAATTGTTTAATTCCTCAGCAATCGTAAGAGCAAGGTGACTTCGCGAGGCAAAACCACCCCAAGGTTGTGGAGTAACTCTCAAAATGGTCTTCGCCTGCTAGTTGCACCGGTGATGGAATGACAAGTGCCAGACCATCCAAGAACAACAAGGACAAGATGGTGACGTTCTCACCACACGCCCTCGGCGGACTCCGAGTCTTGGGACCCACCGCCGCGAGCATGGTTGCCAAACCAAAGGCGACAATACAACCGAAGGCAACTGGCGCCAACCTTGGCGACATCGAGAAGCGTGTGGAAGTCGGAAAAGTGCTCGACGAGCACGTCCACGTGCACGTGGATGACTCCCATGCGACGAACGACGTGCTCGAGGAGGACCGCCCGAGCGTGGACCCCAAAAAATAGCACGACACCGACGATGGTAAAGGGGACGAGGACCGCGATCATCACCATCGTTGTACGGCAGACTCAAGCTCATTACTTGAGAAGGGAAAGATGTTTGCCGAATCTTCTGAAGCTGTCGACAGTAGCGAGGTTGCTGAGAGCAACGAAACTGTCGAAAGTAGCCACGCGGAAAGAACGAGCCAGGCGACGTCGCCGTGAAGGCAATTCGTAACTCATCGAAGGCTTGCTGAGTTGGCTGCCGAGGCGGCTGGACGACTAAAGATCACCCCTGACGGTGGAGGTGTAGAAACCCGCGGAGAAGTGGGGGCAGAACCCTCTTCCTATGATGTGGTCGCAATGGGGCAGACCACAACTAAAGTGACCACTCGAGCTTTGTCACTGACGACAACCTCCTCCCAAAGGTGGGACTCCTTAGATGCGTGTACGCAAACTGCACCGTCTTATAGTGAGTAAAAAAAAAACACAAGGCCCCGGATTTTATCGCTAATGCTCTAAAAAAATCAGAGCTGAAGTTCGCGTTCGCAAACCTGCTTTCTTATGTCGAGCAGAGCATCACGGACCTCAATCGTGATCGCCAGCTGTAGTGCCCGGTTGCTCATGAGGTAAGCAACCGATGGTCCTGCGTGTCCACAAGGCACCACTAGGTCAGTGGGGCGACCTCGCTAGAGCATGACTTGAGGACAAGCTCTTCAAGTATGTGGTCAAGGAGTGGGACGCCCAACAACCACACCTTGAGTGGCAGCCCATGTCGTGGGAGAACTTCTGCACGATCATGTGTAAGAAGTGTATCCAACGTGAGGAGGCACAGCTCGCTTTCCATGAGATCAAGATCTTTAGGTAGCTAGGTAGCTCGCTCGAAGCCTACTTGAGCGAGTTCACCGCACTTGTGGAGGAAGCCGAAAGCTTCACCAAGGACGATAGGACCCATGTCTTCAAGTACCCGGAGTGCATGTTGCTAAAGTACTTGCACGATGGTCTAGCCAGCGAGAGGCTGAAGGACGAGACCACCACGACGGCAACTGGCCAAGCTTGGACAAGCTGGAGGGCGTTACGCGAGTACATGAGCGCAGTGTATTCGGCGAACCCGAAGCACTACTCTAATGCATGGCTAAAAGCGCATGCACAACAAGGCCACGACATGCGCATGGACACTACAAGGGCTGGTGGGTCACCTGGACAGTAGGGTGGGGCGAAGGGCAAGCAGCCCGCAAACCTTCCAGCTAAGAAGGCTAGTGGGCTCAAGGCCCCCAACAACAAGCGCAGCTGCAAATATGACGAGCTGTAGGCGGCGCGTAAGCATTGCAACACAGCCTTCCATGATGGGCTCTGCCATAACTGCATGCAGCCTGGCCACTTCAGGGCCCAGTGCCCTAAGGCTGTTGGTGGTGGGCAAGAGGCCACGGTGCTAGCCGTAGCTATGGCACCTCGTGGAGATGGCGCTGCAGGAGGTTGCGGACAGGGTTGTGGACAGGGTCGCGGTCGTAGTAATGGGCCCGACCGTGATAACGGACAGTGCCGTAGGGCGGGTTTTTCCCACCACTGAGTGAGGTTAGTGGGCGCCACTCAGGGGAAAAACTGGATCACGGGTGTGGTTTCATGTTTTGAGATGAGGATGTTAAAAATTTCGAGTTTTTGTATGAGTTCAAATTTCTCTGTTAGTTTCTCTCCTCTTTTTTGGTCTTATTCTACACTTGCTGGCCGGTATTGTCCACTAAACCTTGCATCTTCGGACGAGATGCATGATCGCACATGCTTAGTGGTGGCGACACCGACCACTATGCAAGAGTTGTGTGACGCAATGATTGAAGCAAATGCCCTGAAAGCGATCAATTCAATCATGTTCGGTGTACCTTTGGTCGACAATTTTGACTCAGCCAAATTCAAAGACTAGAAGGTGCTAGCCGAGTTTACACATACCCAGAAGATGTGGAATCAAGTAGGTGAATCATGGGAGCTCAAGCGTCCATGGTATAGATTCCGTGTTTCTCACAAACTCGGCTTGCCGTCGTCGTGCCTATTCACCCGGAAGAGTGGAGGCAACATGACAATGTAGTTCAAAGGGCATCTAGCTGGTGCTCCCGTGAATGTACTGGCTGACATTGAAGAGGATGACTCTTTTGTTTGACTTGGCTTTACCAGAAAGGCAAGCCTTCAGTACGAGCCATCAAATGGCACAGTTGTCATCGGCGACAACCATACGGTACCCATGATTAGTACCTGACAAGCGAAGAATTGCATTCAAGGTTACATAGGCCAGTGTCACGTTGAAGGTACTCAACTTTTTTGACTTGTTTGATGTGGTGCTAGGCGATCCCTAGCTCCGTGACAACAAGGCTCTGATGTGCTTTGAATCAAAATGTTTGATCATTAGGAAGAGACAACATCGCATTACGTTGATTCCAAGAACGGAACTGTCACCGACGCGGCCAACGTTCATGCCAGCTTGTAAGCAATGCATGCCAAGAGACGATTTCGATAAGGGTGTCGATGTTCCTTGGCTCAACTATAGAAAGTGGAGAATGACTGAAAGGAAGATACGCCACAAGAGATCATATCTCTATTGGTGGAGTTCTTGGATGTATTCCTTGACTCACCAGCTGGGCTTCCATGAGAACGACACATGGGCCACATGATTCCAATACAACCGGAGGCGAGTCCTCTGTTCAGACTCATGTACCGCCTTAGTCAGGAATAAAGGCAAGAGGCCGAACGTCAAATCAAAGAGTACCCTGCAAACGGGTGGATTGAGCCAAGTAGCTCGCTGTACGGTGAGCCGATCCGTTTTTTGAACAAGAATGATGGTGGTTTATGCATGTGCGTGGACTACAAGGCAATGAATAAGCTGAATATGAAGAATCGATTTCTCATACCGTGAATTGAAGACGTTTTTGACCAAATCCAAGGGGCAAACGTATTTTTGTCCTTTCTCCATATGATGGAAGACGATGTGTCCAAAACTGCATTTTGAATGCACATGGGACACACTAAGTTTCAAGTGTTATGCTTTGGGCTAGCCAATACCCCGGCAACCTTCCAAGAAGATGTGAACCGAACGTTTGTCAAGCAACTCGATTAGTTTGTCTTGGTTTACTTGAACGACATCCTGGTACTCCCCAAAATCAATGGAAGAGCACATCGATCATCTATATGAAGTTCTTGTGATCCTTCTGGAACAATATTTCTATGCGAAAGTGAACAAGTTTAAGTTTGCACAAGATGAGCTCGAATACCTTAGACACATAGTTGGCAAGGACGACATTCGTGTCGACCCACGAAAGGTCCAAGCTGTAGTGGATTGGCCGCGCCTAGAAAACGTTGGGTATATTTGGTCTTTACTCGGCCTTGTAAACCATTTCCAACGATTTATTGAAGGGTATCCTTTGCTCTTATGGATCTATCACAACCGTGGAAGCTATAATGTGATGCATCGATAGTAGGACTTGGAGCAGTGCTCATGTAGAATAGTCACCCAGTTGCGTATGAGAACTGGAAGCTCATTTCGCAGAGATGCCGCATATAACTGAGGATCAAGAACTCCTTGCAATAGTACACACTTTTAAGATGTGGCATTGCTACCTAATGGGTGCTAAAGGGGGTGTGACGGTCGTGACCGATCATAACCAGTTGGTGTTCTACCAAACGCAACCGAACCTGTCAAGACGACAGGCGCGTTAGAGCGAATACCTTTGCTGATTCTCGTTCACGTGGGAGTATCGGCCTAGACGCATCAACATGGCCAATCCACTAAGCCGATGTAACGGGCTGAGTCTCCAGCTCCTGCTCTGAAGTCGTCGTCGAAGTTCGCAGAATGGCGTTCTCAGTCCGCGTCAGGGGTTTACCCCCTTCGCAAGATTGAGGGGCAATCGTCACCAACGACCCAGAGCAGGGAGACTCGAATATTTCGAGTCTCCGGAGGCCCATTTCCGTTTTTAACCAAACCCCTAGTTTTGGGACCCAAACTGGGGATTTTTACCTCGAACTCATGTGTTGGCACGAGTTATTTCGTTCGTTTTATGTCGAAGTTCATCGTAAACGAAATTCGATTCATATTTTGTCGTTCTGGTGCGAAATCGTCGCATGCGAGGCACGCTGGCGATTTCGCGCCAGCGAATTTCACCTCACCCTCGCTCCCCCTATCCCTCGTCCTCTCTTGCTCGTTTGCAAGGAGGGCGAGGGGGGGCGATGGCACGAGGCCACGAGGCCTCGCCCTTGAGGCCCTCATGGCCTCTCAGCCGCCGATCGGGCTGAGGCCGCGATCGGCGGCTGGTGGCTGGCCGGCCGGTGGCCGGCCGGTCACTTGGCCGGCAGCCGGCCGTCCAGTCGGCCGGCAGCGAGCTGGCCGGCGGCCAGCGAAGTGCTGGCCGCCGGCCAGCCCTCGCTGACGCAAGGGGTGGTGTGCAACCACCCCTCGCTTCAGCGAGGAGGGAGGGCCGAACCGGCCCTCCCGCTACACTCCTCCCCACTTATTATGAACCGTCCCGGTTCATGAACAACAAGTAGGATTGTCAGTCAGTGAGTCATCAACATTGTGAAAGAAAATTAACAATTTCAATCACCAGCTAAACATGAACACGTGCATGGTACTTAGACCTAAGCTGCAGCTTGTAGGTCAGCACGGCTAGCGGCCTCCCCCCTTTAGGCTGGAGCGTCCGCACGACAACCATGTTGGGCGTCCCCAACCTCCTATGGTCGCTGTCCATGAATGCTGCCCAGTCGGAATGTTGTTCACTTTTCCGCGTTCAGGTAGTACCTCCTGCCATGCGACGATCTGTGCGAGCTGCAAGCTCGCTCCAATACTCGTTGACCACCCTTGTGGGCAACCGAGATTCGGGCTCCCATGAATTATGTTCAGGTCCACAACCGGCCCAATGAANAACTTACTAGCAAATTTTCGATCTCGATCGGAGATAATGCGTAACGGCAAGCCATGGTACTTTACGACACCCTCAAAGAAGAGACGAGCAGTCTCCTCTGCGTTCACGTCAGTGGTTGTAGGAATGAAGTGTGTCATCTTCGTCAAAAGATCCACAACCACTAGTATTGCATCATGGCCACGGGCCGTGTCCGGAAGACCAGTAATGAAGTCCATGCTGACGCACTCCCATGGAGTCCCAGGAATGGGAAGCTGCTGGAGGAGTCCCGCAGGCTTCTTCTTACTTGCCTTATTCTGAAGACATGGGTCGCATGTCATGCAATACGGACATCGACACTCCACCCTGGCCACCAATAGTGGTCCGAGAGTGCCTGTCCGGTCTTTTGGGGTCCCACATGACCTGCGACCGGCGGGTCGTGGAACTGGGAGATAACCTTTGCTCGAAGGTCTCCCGAGTTTGGCACAACAACTTGTTCTCCGTGCCAGAAGATTCCCGCGGCCTCCACTAAGCCGTACTTGTCCAGATTTTGAGAGTCTTGAAACCAAGAATCCACATAGTATCCCATCCGGATCCTGTTTACAAAACCGTTGTAATGGATAACCTCTCGTGGTGGTTGCCGCAGAGGTGCAGGGGGATCTGGTGGTTGTACGGATGTTGTTGCAATGGCCATAAAACACCCACTGCCCTCGGTGGTTGCTTTAATTTCCACAAGCTTTCGGCTTAGTGGATCGGCCACATTGATGCATCCTGGCCGATATTCCCATGTGAACGAGAATCGACTCAGGTATTTGCTCCAACGCGCCTGTCGTCTGGACAGGTTCAGTTGCGTTTGGAAAAACACCAATGGATTATGGTCGGTCACGACCGTCACACCCCCTTCAGTACCCTCGAGGTAGCAACGCCACATCTTGAAAGCGTGTACTACCGCAAGGAGCTCTTGATCCCCAGTCGTGTATCGCGTTTCCGCGGGTATGAGCTTCCGGCTCTCATACGCAATTGGGTGACCTTTCTGCATGAGGACGGCTCCAAGTCCAACTACCGACGCATCACATCGAACCTCCCACGGTTGCGATGGATCCGGAAGAGCTAGGACGGGCGCCGTGGAGAGAAGCTCTTTGACTTTGAGAAAAGCGTTCTCATAATCAGATGTCCATTCCCAACGCACGTCTTTTCGCGTGAGCCTCGTTAGTGGTGCTACCAGGGTCGAATACCCTTGCATAAACCG
>SZWC01012173.1:4227-67418 GCA_023375785.1 Penium margaritaceum | reverse complement strand
ATGGTGGTGGTGGTGATGGTGGTGGTGGTGATGGTGGTGGTGGTGATGGTGGTGGTGGTGATGGTGGTGGTGGTGGTCACTGACAGGGAAAAAAGGTGCGCAGAGGATGGAAGAGGCGTAAATGTTGAGGTTCTGATCACCACCATTAGCCAGTAACGCATTCGCATCAGGGCTAGTGCCTTCACCAGGGCCTCAATCAGAAGCCTCGACAACAACAAGAGGGAAGGGACCGAAGCCTCCGGAGCCAAGAGAACTCCACGAGGCACGCCGGCGCAGTGGGTCTGTGACAAAAAAAGGAGAGCGCGCATGAGTGCGCAAAGGACAAAGGCTTCTGCCATGCGATTGCTCTGCTCCGCACGACCTGCAGCACAAACCCCCACCTCTCTCTCACAGCATATGCACGCACGCTGGGTCGAAAGGCGCGGGCCGGTCTGACATCTTTCGTGTGACGGCAAGCACACCGTCCGGTGCATTGGGAGTCAGACCTACCCTCATGCACTGCACCCTGTGCTCACTCACTCTCAGCACATGCTCACTCACTCTCAGCACATGCTCACTCACTCAGCACATGCTCACTCACTCTCAGCACATGCTCACTCACTCTCAGCACATGCTCACTCACTCTCAGCACATGCTCACTCACTCAGCACATGCTCACTCACTCTCAGCACATGCTCACTCACTCTCAGCACATGCTCACTCACTCAGCACATGCTCACTCACTCACAGCACATGCTCACTCACTCAGCACATGCTCACTCACTCTCAGCACATGCTCACTCACTCTCAGCACATGCTCACTCACTCACCACATGCTCACTCACTCTCAGCACATGCTCACTCACTCACCACATGCTCACTCACTCTCAGCACATGCTCACTCACTCACCACATGCTCACTCACTCTCAGCACATGCTCACTCACTCACCACATGCTCACTCACTCTCAGCACATGCTCACTCACTCACCACATGCTCACTCACTCTCAGCACATGCTCACTCACTCTCAGCACACGCTCACTCACTCAGCACATGCTCACTCACTCTCAGCACATGCTCACTCACTCAGCACATGCTCACTCACTCTCAGCACATGCTCACTCACTCAGCACATGCTCACTCACTCTCAGCACATGCTCACTCACTCTCAGCACATGCTCACTCACTCAGCACATGCTCACTGAGTCACAGATGAGTCCATACCCTAACCCCTCACCCCTCCCCTCGCCAGCAGAAGAGGCGGCTCCCTGAACGCAAAGAGTCCTGAGATTGCTTCTACTGTGAAACTGGATCGGAGGGAAAAAGGAGTGGATGGGGTTCCACAAAAAAACCAACCAAACGAGCGAAGAGTCTTGGCCCAGGACTTTCGTAGAACGTCCAGTTATGAAGGTTACGGTTGGGAGGGTTTTCCTTTCATTTTTTTTTCTTTTAATGCGATGATAAAAGAGAATCCACACACTAGGGGGGGAAATAAGATGGACGACAGGTAAGAGACGCATGGCAATGGGTACCAGGGACGTTCCGACCTACCGTATTCACCTCAATGAGGGAGAGAGAGAAAGGGGTCGAACTGCCATTCTGGTGGCAAGCACACACACATGGCCGCACAAGGCGCAGGGAAGTGACCAAGAGAGCATGGCAAGCAAGTAAGGGAGCAAGCAAGAGAGCAAGGGGTGCACTGGGGGTGTACGCGACGCTGCAGCCGTAGGTAGGTGGTGCCTTACAATTCCTCGTCGAGGGCGCTGCCTCCCACCAGTCCTCCCGCCATCGCTGCGGACACCGTGGCTGCACGCCGGCCCCTGACCACGAGGGAATGGCTGACGGGGCCTCTTGAGCTCGAAAAGCGGGGCACGAGAGCTCGGCCCAGCCACGCGTGGGAGATGGGGGGAGGGGCGCGGACAGACACGACGGCGTGAAGAGGAGTTGGGATGTGAGAGATGTGAAGACCGGAACCCGGCCAATCGTTGACCAGATTGACCTAGCCTGGCGTAGCATACACACGCAGCAGGGTGGGACGCGAGGAAGGAGGGCCAGGCGACGGATCAAAACAGAAGAGAGGGAGAGAGGAGGTGGATGACTTGAGAGATCAAGGAAACGAGTTGAGGAAATGTATGTTCTGAAAGAGGTTGGCAGAGGGAATCGCGAGTGAAGCGGGGCCACTTTCTAAGCGACGGCTCAGAGAGAGGTCGGTGGGGAGAGGCGGCCGGCGCGGGCGGCGGCGTCGTCGTAGGGCTCGTACCAGACTCGCCGGAGTCCGGTGCGGCAGGGAATTTCCTCGCGGGAAAGTCTTCCGGCGAAGGGTCAACCCTGTCCGAATTTTTGGCGAGGACTGTGACGATGGGTCAACGGCTTGCGAAAAATGTGCGAGCAGTGGTTTGAAGCGCGAGAAAAAAAGCGCGTTCTCAACAGTCGCCGCAATCCGCGGCAAAGCGGTGTGCTTTGCGGCGGGCATTCTGATTGGCTCGCGCAACATCCCCCTGGTTTTGCGGCCTACCGCAGCTGCCGCAATGACACTTTTTTGTGTCAATGCGGCCAGCCAGGGGCTTCTACGGCAGACTTTTGAAATACTGTGCTAATACGGTTTTCAACTGAGGAAACGACCCGATCTCCATGATCTCGTTTTAGTTCATTTTGCTCAAATTTGGACGTTCAAATCTGGTCGCAACGGTTTTGGCAGGTCAACGGTTCCTGCCGCATGGGGCAGATAAGCGCGAAAGGGGGTCCCGTTTCTTCGAAATTACCGGAAAACCTCCACCGCAGGGTCCGCAGGGGTCCTTGCGGCAGGCTTTGCGGCAGACCCTAAACCCCCGCCATCTCTGCCGCACCGGACTCTAGCGAGTCTAGTATGAGCCCGTAGTCGAGGGCGGAGAAAAGCTTTTAGAATGGGGTCAATCACTTCGGCGGGCGTAATAGCTCGGATACCCGCACCGCGCTAACTATTAAGCTGGCATATCCGCAAGTCTAAATTCTGACAGGCATACCCACCTGTTTAAAAAAAGGAACGAGGTATCCGGCCCTTGCTCGCCATGCTCGATCAGCCACATGCTACGCTGATCGAGCATGGCGACGAGGGTCATGTGACCGTCGCTCGATCGCGACCGTCACTCCCTCGCGAGATCGTGATGGAGCGATGACCCTTTTGTTGGGTTACATAGTAACCTTATTGCAATCACTTTTCTTACAAAATTTTCAATCTTATGATTGGTCCGTCCGCACGAATTTCTTCACCGACGGCCGCTCGGAGTTCCGAGGGCGCACGGAACACCCTTGTGTTGTGTTCCCGGGTCAAAAACGGAAAGTGGTCATGTACATGTTGAAGAAAGGGTGTAAAGAGATGGGGAAAAAATGAGAATGTTGGATTGTAGTGTAATAATGTATTTTGTGTATTTACATGTATAATTAACGCCATTCTGTATATGATAAACATATGTCTGGTACAGTTAATGTGGAATGACTTCAATGACTTTTCTTCCTCTTGTCGGGTACATAGAAAGTAGTTCGCTTTTGTTGCAAAACCTCACGTTTTATGATTGGTCCGTCCAGACGAATTTCTTCGTCGACGGCGGTCAGACTTCTGAGGACGGACGAAGCACCCTTGTGTGGTGTTCCTGAGTCAAAAATGGAAAGTGGTCATGTACATGATGAACGAAGGGTGTGAAAAGATGGGGAAAAAATGGGAATGCTGGATCACAGTGTAATAATGTATTTTGTGTATTCCAACGTGTAATTAACGCCTCTATGTACATCATAAACATATTGTGTGTTACAAGTAATGTGGAATGACTCCAATCACTTTTCTTCCTCTTTTCTGGTACATAGAAAGTAAATCGCTTTTACGATGTACTCGGGTCAGAAATGTAATGTAGTAAGGTATACTCCAATGACAATAGTATTCAAGGCATGACCGTGTTAGTTGGACGTCTTTCTACCGTTGAAGGAATAAATTGCTAATCATGTGGATAATTTTGGAAAAAGCACATATATTTCTGATAGCTTTTGTGGAACAATCTTATGGACATTTTGGAAGCAAGTGTCTACCTATCTACCTGTTTCCCTTTGTACCTTTCTACGTTGTCATTTGTGTAATTATAATGCAAGCTATGCCAAACAAATTTCGACAACAGTTTCCCTACACTTGGATCACTTTAACTACCTTTCTACCTGCCTACCTCTATACCTTTATCCCTTTGTACCTCTAATTAATACTACCTAAAAAATTGTGGCTACCGTTTGTCCTATAACCGGGACACTTTATGTACTTCTCTACCTGTCTACCTGTCTACCTTTGTACCTGTCTACATTGTCATTTGTGTAACTCTAACGCAAGCTACGCCAAAAAAAAATTGACAGCATGATCCCTATATGCGGATTACTTAAACTACCTTTCTACCTGCCTACCTCTATACCTTTATCCCTTTGTACCCTTAATTAATGCTACCTAAAAAAATTGGCCACCGTTTGTCCTATACCTGGGACACTTTATGTGCTTCTCTACCTGTCTACCTGTCTACCTTCGTACCTGTCTACGTTGTGATTTTTGTAACTCTAACGCAAGCTAAGCCAAACAATTTTCGATAGCATTTTCCCTACACTTGGATCACTTTAACTACCTTTCTACCTGCCTACCTCTATACCTTTTCACCTCAGTATATCACTATGTTGTGCATGTAATGCATGCTACCTCGAGACAATTTCGGCAGCGTCTGCCCCACACCACCAAGAACTTTAACTACCTCCTTACCTATCTACCTATTTTCATTTTTACCTCACTACCTTGTTGTCTATCTATATGCTGTTGGTTCGTGTATTCGTTTACGTGTGCACCTATGTTATGGAACTATGGCACACATTTGGTGGTACAAGATGGAGTAGTATAGATCTAAGTCAACCTCTGATGGGTTGTTGGGAAATGATGTCTCCTTGCATCATCCCGACAGGAAAAGACTGATGGTACATTACACTTACCTCCTTACTTTGCTTACCTGTGATGTCTGCTGTCTTGGGTTTGCACCACTATGGCGGTGTGATGTGCACTCTTCGTCATGCAGATATCGTGTACAATTTGAGTATTGTCAACAATGTCAAAATGATCCATAGTCAGCTGTTGAGGCACATTTGTGACTATGCACAATATGCGTTGTTTGATGTCTTGTCGACATTGTAGAGGGTTGTTGCAACTGTTGTTCCATACCGAAGAGTTGTGGCGTCTGTGTGATGCATAAATGCTCGTGAAAATGACACCTATGCACAGAGTGACTAAGCTGACACCACGACGTATTACTTGTACCACGACGAACGAGTCACGGCATGCCTAAAAAGAAAAAAAAAGCACGGCCATCAATGATGAACTTTGCGACACTACGGATGCAAACTTCACAAGCCCGTTACAAGAACCAAGACTGCGTTGATCCTCCGCAGGTTCACCGGCCCAATCGTGGTATAATGACATCACTCTGGATGGGTAGCTCCCCATTGTACCCCAACGCCACGCGCTATCGACCCTACCTCACATTCTACTCACAAACAACATGCAAAAGTGCTCTAATGCACAACGTACCTTCTGGTCGCTACTCACTGATTCTGACACGTGACAATAGTTTGTACCTTGAAGACAAAGGGACCCTCTACAGAATATGAACCATGCTCTATCTCCTAGACCTTGCGGAATGGTTATGAAGCAAACTTGTCCATCGTTCTGTATTTCTGTATTGCTTTGCATTGTGACTGTTTTCAACATGAGTTCTCTTTTTGTTCACACCATTGACTAGGATTTCATCTTCATTTTCCCATGGTACGATTGTCATGTGGGGGTTACAGGGGCCAACCATCCAAGTCAAAAGCACGCAAGAGGAGAGCTTGACTTTGGTCTGCACAACTCTGTAGTCTGTTTGAAGCTGTCAAATGTCCCTTAACTATCCATGTGTATTCGATGATTTTTCTGGTGACATCATAGTGTTGTCAAATGTGGTTGACGAGGTCTTTTGGGGACTTTGATCGTCAGCACATATGCCAATCTGCACAGTGCAGCACGCTTGCGTATCAGTGAGCATTGCACAACATAGTGTAAAACCGCATATTAGTAGCAAGTACACATGGTTCACCATAGAAACTTACGTTGTTTGAAGGGCCTGGAATTTTGACACGAGCAGGCGGACTTGTGAGATATGACAGTGTTGGTGACATCATGTGTCGCTGCAAACGGAGGTTGTATTCAAATGGTGACTCTCATGAATGATGGAGCTGCGTGTGAAATATTCTGCTACCATTGTCATCTTAGTGGAGAACGTACCTTGTCAGTGCGTACAAGAGGGTACACTTCAAGCAAGTCGTACGTCTGTTGTGCATCGGAGCTATGGATTTGAACCTGTGCCAGATTTTCCTCGCTGTGTTAGGTACATTCAGTTGCGAAGATACGAGCGCATGTGTGATGGGCGTAGCTTTTCGTACAAGCATAAATTGTGCACATGGAGATGGAGTTACCTTCGTGTGCAGCCAGAAGTCATGGACATTGTGTTCAGCTTCTGCCAACAGCTTCTGCACTTGTTCATGGCCCTCGCCCTTCAGCATGGGTACTGTCCTCCCTCCCAAGAAAAACATCTGGGCTTGTGGTCCCACGACTGCCGCTCTTCCAGGTTGTGCCTCTGCATATGGAACATGCATGGTTTCACCATAAATATGATCCCCTTACATGACACCTACACCAAAAAATGGAAGACTGTGTGACCTATTGACTCACCCGTAGCATGCAAAAGTACAGTCAGAATGCCTTCCTCTGAGGTGATAGTTCCATGCTCAGTGCACTCGTACTTCTCATTGAGGAAGTCAAAGTAGATCTCGCACTGGCATGCTGTGCTATCTGGCATGCGTTGCGTGCACTGGGTGATCTCGTTGTAGTGCAGGTTGGTGAACTTTCCACTCATTTTCACGATAAGAGTGTTCAGAGAACTGTTCTTCAGAAACATCCACGTGTAGTCAAACCTGCATGCAATGTTGTGAAATGTGATTGGCATGTCTAAGATGCTCGACAATGTTTGCACTTGTTATTACTATTGCACCCCAACACAAAATCACTTAGAGATTCCATGCATTGTTGGCAGCTTGTTTCTATCCACTCCTTCCCTCACAATGTTGAGCAAGGCTTTGTCCGTGATCTCATGGATCGTTGACCTACAAAGTGGAAGTTCGGGGAAGAGTGCATGTATGTATACAAATACGCACCTTATGTATATACAAGGCACATGGTCTACCATACTCACCCACGGCCAGCCTTCAGAGCACCATCTTTGTAGTACATCCCGTTCATGGAAACCAATTTGTCGTTGTTCAAGTACTACTGGATCTGAGGCATCAGAGCATCCCACACAAATCCGATTAGCGCCATGTCATCTCCAAACATGATGAAATCCTGCTTCGTTGCAGCGGAAACCTTCGCTACATCCAAAATCCCAACTACAAGACCAAGCTGCAATGACAAGGCAAATAATGTCAATTGATATCACTTATTTCGGGTGTTTATGTCCCATTGGGGAAACAATGCATGTTCTTAATGGCGATCGTTTTGGTGGAATGAAACGTTTCAGCGAGGGGCGCATCATGTCGGTGTTGAAAATGGCGGTAAGGACTTGGTCCACCTCGCCTTCGACAAAGGTGCTTGGCACAGCATATGACTCGCCCATTGTCCAGTTGAGGGTGCACTCCTAGGCAACACTGGTGTACCTGCAACATCTAGAGGATCATCATGACGCATATCCATACACTTGATGTACACATACGCATATTTTTCATTTCCACAAACCGTTCCCTCGTGGATGACGTGGTTGTGTTGTACACATCGTACATCTTCCACCTCTGCCAGCTTTCCGCGAAAGATTCTGCCATGTGCTTCTTTGTTGTTCTGGAGTACTCTCCAAGAATGATGACTGTAGGCACCTTCATGTCGATAACCCTTCCAGAAGTGTCTGCGAGATAGATGCAGGGATCAAGGTGGGCTTTGTCACTCATGGGAAGATCCACGTTGATGACCAGGGCGTGAAGATGAAAACGCCTGAAACGCGGTTGCAGTTCTGAAATGGTTGCTAGTCGTGATTGCATATGAATAATGACAATGTGTGAATGTGACATTGAGAAATGTGATGAAACACAACAAATGTAAGAGCGAGATGTTTGTATAACTTACATCTTTGCGCATATGGTCAATTGTTGGCAAAGGCACTGTAAATAGCAACATTACAACATTGCCCACATGGTTCATACCAGCTTATAACAATATCATGCTAAAATGGGAAGTCACAATGTCGTACTTGGATATGGGTGATCCCCTATGCTAACCCTCCACGTTTGTCCACACTTAGTACAAAGGGAAAATGGTCTGAGTCAAACCTTTCTTGTGGGTGGACTGTCATGTAGACACTGTGTGCATTCGTCCACACATGGTCAATAATGGAGCCACTCTCATGAGTTGCACTAGTGATCAACATCTGAAAACCCCTGTCTTTTAGAAATTGGTGACTCTCTGGTATCGCAATCTCTGCGTGAATGTTGAAGTCACCTAGAAGGACAAGTGGGAACGAACCTGAGGTGAAGTTGCAGAGAAATTCTAATAGTGGCTTCTCTACTGAAGAGGGAGAGCAATAAATTGCGCAAATAATTACTAGCATTATTGGGAAGATCCATTCACACCATGACATAGCATCAAATCTTGCTCCACTGTGTTCATTCATAGCTCCCATGTACGTAGTTGCGACAAGTATTCCTCCAACCTCAACGAAAGAATAATGCGCAACCTTTCCGTGTACACTTTCATGTCGATGAGCATGGTTGTTGCAATGATGTGTTTCAGTGAGAATGATAGTGTCTGTGTGCACAAGTTCATGACGGTGGAGGACATTGTGCTTATGCTTTCCAAGACTTCGAATGTTGTGGTAGTACATGCAGAACGATGATGGAGTACACATATATTCGAGGCGCTACAAACGCGGCGAGTGCACTAATTGTCGCAACCGCTCCATTTCTGAAACAACTTGTGAAGACACGTTGATGTTGTCACTGTTGTACTCTGTAAGATGGATGAATTGTGCATCAGAAAACCTGCTCATAGCAACATAGTACATGTGCTCTGGTACAAAGGAAGACAAATCGACCACTGCATCCTCTCTGAAAGTGCATCCTTGTGCTTTGTGGACAGTAATTGCATTTGCATGGGCAAGTGGAAACTGCCTTCGCGACACTTCAAAACTGTTGTTGTTCTTCATTTGGAAGGTTTTTTTGACTCATTTGATGGGTGTCCAATTGGCATTGAAACCTTCTTCCGTTGTAAGTTGTGCATACTTCAATCGTTGCTTCTGTCCAATGACATCGTTTAGAAACTCCACCCAGAATGTAAGCACCTCATTTCTAACAAGGCTTGCATGACGAAGGATGCCCGTCGCCCCGTTCACTAAGCCATCACTCGTGTCCATGTTCAAAATAATTTGAACACGACACCCTATGTACAAACGAAGAGTCTTACATAGATTGGTTGTATATCATCTGTCGTCACCTGCTTCATCCAATAACTGGTGACCACGACTCCCATCGCCATGGCTGATGCACGCATCCCATCCTTGGCAAACAAATTTGGAACTGTGTGCTCTGTCATACATCATCTTGTTGTGTGCGTTAACCTTTTTGTTTGTTGTGAAAGGGTGCAACATGTTGGTCATGTCAACTTTCTTCCTTTGGTCAATAAGCATAGCTTGGAAAAAGTCATGATCTGCCACTGTGCACCTGTTTTCATGGAGACGGTTCAAAAAATATGCAAAAAACTGATCATCTTGTCGCATGACAGTCTGCAATTCGTACAGTGTCATACTAGCCCATGGGGAAAATGTCGATTCAGATGCATCTTCCTCTACAACCAGGGTGTCATCAAAAGGTTCAAATGGGTACCCATCCAGTACCGGTTTCAGTTGATACAAGTCACGTACAAAGACGATACATACACCACCAAAAGGCAAATCTATGCCTTTTACTTCTCTCATTCTGCGATCCAGGAAATGCATTAGCCAACGACCAACCATCGACACTTCATCGACAATAATGAACTGTACACGACCTAGCTCACATGCCAGCACATGTCAAGATTCGGAGGACAGAGGTAGGTAAGCTCCTTTTTGAGTGGTCAATTTCATCGAATGATGAATGGTGAACCCATTCACATTGAAGGCAGCAACTCCGGTTGGCGCGAGCTTCAACACCTTGAGTGATGTGTGGTCTGAGTTGGGTGCAGCATTGTAGAAGCGTAACAAACGCTCATACAACGCACGCACCACCGTTGACTTCCCTACACCAGCGTCTCCTGATAGGAACAGTCTAACAACTTCTTTTCCTGAACGTGCAATGTGCATGATGTCATCCACAACACACTGCTCGGAGTTCAGTTTGGAATTCATGACAAAAAAATATTTGTCACTCTTTTGCCTTGTTTGCAAACATGTGACGGCCAACGTGCTCAAAATTGGGACCACTTTCATGTTTTGTCAAAACAGTGCCTTCTCTGTCATTGTCCATTTCATTATGGCATGACCTGAGAGCACTTTCAAAATCGCACAAACTTATTTCCCATTTGGACGACTTTGGAGAATATTCCTCAATCTTCTATGAAATGATCCCTTTGTTCGCCAAAAATGAAGATGTTACAAACTGTACAGTGAGGTCTTCCTCCTTTCGGAAAGGAACAAAGAGGAATACCTTTTCGCGTTTGTACTCATAGTCATCCCTCTCGGACTGGTAATTCACAAATTGCACAATCTTTGGGACCATTCGTATGCAATACAATGCCATTGAGTCATACAACAACTCACTGTTCTGTACTAACGATGTGTCATCCAATGGCCCCTCCTTTTCCGAACAGACCACGTCCACATCGTCACCAAACTCCTCTTCCTTCTCGTTTTCCGCACAGTCATCAGTCATGTGCTTTGCCTTTTTCCGGTACGTATACTTTGACAACAAGTCTGCCAAGCATTCATTCTCAAGCTCGATTGGCCGTCTCTCGTATTGGGAGACAGCAGCATACGGTATGAACACATCCTCGGAAGATGGGTCCAATTTTTCAAGTTCCGCTCCAGGCTTCACAACAAGAAGTCATTTCTCACGGGGGCTTGTGTTTATGAACACAAAGGACCGACTTGAGAACCTCAATGGAAATAGAGTCATTAAGGTCACTGCCTCCTGGGCACTGACCTCTTCATCATGGATGATAGCACTGCCAACTTTATGTATCACACTCCGAACATTATGTGAACACTCCTGTTTTTTCAAAACATCCATTACAGATTTGAGCGTGCGGCTCATGATCCTATTTCCTTTATACATGTATGAAACAATGTAACTTGCCACTACATATGGATGTATGCACATCTGTATGTCCATGTTGGCCTGCCAAATCTTTAAGACATCAGGGTTGAACAGGTTCACATTCTGATGCATTGGCATCCTTTTGTACAGTAGGGTCGGCTTTTTGAGAGATGAGCGTACACTATGAACATATTCAATTTCAGAAAGCTCACACAACTGAAGAAAATCGTCAAAGTCAGTGTCATTGGTTATTGTCTTTAGTGTTGCAATCATACTTGCATAGACTGTTTTGTAATGTTTTTCTCTCTGCAGGTAAGGTACTCTCATCAAGAGGCAGAAGAATGACATTCTTATCAAAAGGTGGCTTTGGGAAGCCAAATGCACATGTTTTAGAGCCTTTTTTCTTGCGACAGCGGTATGTACACTTGTGCACTTGCAGGGACTGTAGATCGGTCTGTAACAATTCAATGTTTGTGGATATATACTTATCCACAAATTCAACAACTTTTTCAGGGGACTGGTACTCCAGGTCAGGGGCATCCTTCACCCAGAGTAAGACATGACAGTGGGGACTTCCATGGTGTTGGAATTCCACAACCCCAAAGTAATTTTCCACATGACCGAGTGGTCCATTTTCTGTGGCGATAACATTCTTTAAAAAAGAACGACGATGGTGGTGAAAGTATCGTGAAGGTGGCACTGGGTCATGTGCAACGAGCTTCGTCCTCTCCTCAAATTGGAGCGCATCAATTTTACTGCGTGATAATCCTTTTCCTACAACTTTGGACAGTATGCCCAAAAGTTCAGCCCAGCATGTGTTAGCCATACTCAGAGATAAGAAAAACGTTGGATTCTATTTTTTCTGCCTAAAAAATGAAAATAGGTCCTTCTTGTTGTCGTCCCAATATGCGATAGTTCCCCACATCCTCTTGATCCCGTTGAAGATAAGGTTGTTCTCCAACAACCTACTTCTTGCCTCACTGTCTTGAAGATCGCCCACAGTAATCCTCTTCTAGAACAACTGTCTTGCCCAAAGTGACATAATGTCACGAATTTCAACATGTAACAGACATAGAACTTAAAAAAAATGTTGTCTGGTCTTTGGGTAAATCTACGATCACGATTAAACAATTCCCACTTTACCACTTTCCGGTAAGGTACCGAGCAGTCCGGTTTTGGACCACTGAAATTGAGGACAATGTTCCCAGATCTTCTCTCTCCACCAAAGAGTGATGGAAAACACAACTCCTCCATGTCATTTTGAGACAAAATGTGACAAGGAGACTTTCCCTCACATGGTGCTGTGATGACATATCCTTTGGACATTTCCTGGAAGAATGGAATCCTAAAGTACATCGTTTGGTCGACTTGATCACCTTCAAAAGTGAGAGAACGCTGCCTCAACTTCGTCTTGGGATGATGATGCATTACCCTCAGTCGTCTCATGTTGTGCTTCACGGTGCACATGTTCTCAAATTTTCGACACAAGCTTTCCAACTTGTGCACTTGACATCTGAACCCCCAACCTTGCTAACAGGGGTGAGTTGTCCATCAGCCATTGCAATGCTCAGACAACAATCCCTGGTCGGACACTGTCGGACCACACACTACCATAGTACGACATCTTCCATTTGAATGCAAGGCAAACTGTCTCTGACATGGTCAATGGGCGGGGCAACTCAGTAATGACATCAAAAACATCCAAAGGGACAGTTGTGACCGCTCCTCGTAAACCCTTTTGTTGTCCTTGGTTCAACAAAACAATGTTCATGAATTGCACAAAAGGACATACCAAACGTTCCTCCAATGACGAAAGTGATGATAACTCTGTAGGAATTGTATTCATACTGAAGTTGTCCACTCCAAATGGCGCAGTTCCGCCTCGTTTTGAGACGATAGCACAAACACAACAAAGTAATTCATTACAACTGGACCCTTCACGCATGTGACACCTAAAACACAACATGTCGCATAAAGTACATGGTGTACACGGTCCATCCAACATCTCACGCAAGTAGGCATCAACATCCATCCTCCTACATGTATGTACTGTACATTCCCGGCCTTCATCGGTTATCAACGCATGGAAGAGCTCATTTAAATTGAGCTGGCCATTAACCACGAAAAAATGTCAAAGTTTTGGAAAATTGGCTCTCGGGCGGAACATCAATCCATCGAGCAAGAAGAGAAAGTATTCACGAAAAACCGCAGCAGAAGTACGACTAAAAAAGCCGTAGAACTTTTGGTTCAAAACCTGACACTTGTACTTTATATCACGTTTCAACTTCACTTTGTACACACCCACAAACTTTGTGGATGCTGACTTAGCACAGACTGAACTTGTCCTTCACCTCCTAAATATCACAATATAGTGTTTCCTTTGACGTGAAACAACAAAGTTTCATCACTGGTTTGCCATCCTCTCGTTCACTGTTGGGAAAAGTAGACTCAGGGCCTGGTCGATTCTGAGGACCACCACTTGACTCCACACTCGTTATTGTACTCAATGGGAAATTCTCATTCAGAACATCCAACAATAATGAAGAAAACTTCCCAACTGCTTTCGTTCGTCTGCTTGTAGAAATCTTGCCTCCAAAGCACGATACTGTAGGTACACGTTTGGTATTCATATTCGTCCGAGGATGAAGGTGGGCGGCATATTCGCTTTCACGTGACAAAAGATCCAACCCAGCAGAAAACTGAAGCATTATGTCGTTCGAAACATGTGAGGACCTGTGGTGCTCTCTACGTACAAAACGTTGTGGCGTCACCTGAGTCTCATACAGAACGCCATCATTATTCAACTGAAGTATGTCAAAATGGTTCCCATTGTACTTCAGATGTAAACTTGGGCCAAAAATGGTAGGTAAAAAGAAAACACGATGGAAAACCAGGACATCACTCTATCACACAAAAAAGGTTCGTCTGTACAAGACTGCAGCTACCAGTAGTTCACCAAAGGACCCCCATGTCCCATCTGTACGAATATAGTTCATGTATGCCTGCCTACTATTCCAAGTCCGTCAATGGCTTGTACCTAACGGCACACTAAAGCCATTGAAATGAATAGCTGCAAAACGAGCATCTCCATGCGTACGTCCATGTGCTCTTCTTCACATCCATGTATGGCCACAGATATAGCTCGAAACATGCAATTTCCATCGCCACGAATATCAACACATTGCATGTGCCAGGGACATCCAAACAATGCAGGTCTCATGTCATACAGCGACAATGGTCGTTGAAGCCTGAATACACCATGTGCAACAGAACAAATATGTGTTGGTCCAAAACGATGATAATCTTGACAATCGCCATCTCTATCATCTGCCTCGTCCAAAACCTCTGGAATTAAAAGCATGTATGTACATTGTACAATGTTGTCGCTCAAGTAGTGAACTGGGCGAATACTTTGTTGCACCACACTAAACTTCCTTCCACAAGCATCCTCATCCCTTACCAAAATGTCAAAATGACACTCAGCACACACAATGTGAGAATATGCGGACGTCACAATGCCATACCCACACTTCAACATGAGGTTTTGATCATTATGCCACACAAACATGGCACAATCCATCATTGCACAGAACAGCATCTCTGTCAACCCACCCCATACACCAACATTAACCATGAAAGCCACAAACGACCGTGCATTAGGACAATGGAAGCCATGCGCAGCTGAAAATGAATGTTGAACAATTTTGAAATGTTCAATCGCAAAGTCCACAACCTTCCCCCGTACTTGCATGTGCTCATCTTCTGTACCAAACAACATCCACAAGAAACATCAGAATAATGAGTTTCCATCCAATACACAAGCCTTCCTCCTCATCACAAACATTAACTTCTCACCGTCACATCCACTTGGTACACTAATTGCCTCCAACCTTCCATGTGATGCTTCTTCCGCCATCGTCACACGCGATGTCCGAGTGCCACTGACCACCCGTTGTTAACACACAACATTTCACATATTGCAATGAGGACAACATCCACAACACACCACAAGCGGAGCAAAACACAGAGCAACCATTCGCGGCAACGGGAAACACAATGTACCGTAGAATGCAAAACGAGCCAACCTCGCAAAAAGGAAACGTAAAACAAGGTCCGCTTCGGCGTCCTGTTGGATAAACTTTGTCCTTGATGCGTGTGACTCAAAACAGTTACTTTTAACATGAATTCATCGACAATATGTATACAATCCTCATGACACGTGAAGTTTGGACGGACGCACCTCAGACAACTTCACGGAATGTTGAGTATGTCAAACCAAATGCCGTTGCTCACTTTAGTTACGTTCACACCCTACACAAGACAGCAGGAACCCTCAGCACATTGCATTTGTAATTTCTTGTATAGCAGTGTGCCTAAGTCCCTGTGTGCTTACGTACCTCGCACGCAACGGGAGGGACCAAAACAGACGCCCTCGACTTTCAATGTCCTTAGAGTGGACGAGCTCTCCCAATGGCAGGAGTCACGCAGGTACGCTGCGTGCCAAAAGGATAGTAACAATGCTGATATTGGACTATATGCTTCCTTGACCTCGACTACGTGCCGTTATACTTCCTTCCACAAATCCCAAACTGTCTTCGAAACTACATAACACTACCAATATACCAGACGTACAATCCTTGCACATGGGCTGCCCACAACGTTACGTACATGAACACCATATCGTCATACCGTGACGTAGACATATACAACTTTACCAAAAACGAAGTTGCGTTCCATCAACCTTCATCGTCAACTTCCTTTACCAGGCTCTCGTCCTACATCGAGCGTATGAAATCCAAAAACCTCGGACTTTCGGTACACCATATGTAGAAGGTACTCACCATATTTAATAATGAAGAGCACCGGAAGCTTTCGAGCGAATGCGACAACAATCTACCCACATGTCTACTAGGTTATGGCATGATTTCGCAAATGGCAAACTGATGTATACACATCCCTCGCGAAAAACACCCGAAATTCCCCAGGTCATCGCACGTCGTAACACCTACCATCATATAGTCCATGTAGACCAGAAATCAACGTAGAGGTCAGTGCTCACCTACCCAAAACACGACGTTCGGTCGACCACTACCGACACACAAGACAATCTGGCCACGTCGTGTAAACGTAAATAACTCCCAATAGCCTACCCCAAGTGGATGCCACTCCACACCATATAATTCCAATTACCAATGTTGGAACCCATGTATGCCATTCACACACCTCTCTCAGTAATGCACCGGACCACCACCAAACTATGTTCAAATCCACAAGGTTGCATTGACAAACCCCTCACCATATTTATCAAATCCGACGTCCGCATCTGTTCGCTTTCAAGAACCACGACGGACGACACATCGGACGTTATGTTCAATGACGGCCACACATGATCGACACGCCACACCATACGGCACACCGCCTATGTAGAATATTGTTCCACCACAATGTTTTCACCCGTTTGTGAATGCAACCTCCGTCAAGAACGTTAAAACCGGAGCTTCACGAAGGAACCATTTTCAAAACAACTTTAAGTCCCTCGTATGATGGAAATTGTAGAAATCTGACTTTGCATGACATGTACAACCTACTCAGAAATCCATTCTGACAACATCAACCGGACACCATCTCTTCGCACTTCTGCAACAATGTCGTCACCGTATGACTCAAATCCAGCTTGGCACCCGAGTACGTCATTGGACAGCAACTGTTGCCACGTCGAACGTCATCTTCCGTCACAACCAAAAAATATCGGGGTTCCACCCTCCCCCCGGAACCTTTCATTTCTCAACACATACATCACCAGACAACTCAACCAAGAAACCCTACTCATCCCGACAGGAGACTCGTAATCCCAGGCAGATCAGCCATCGGACACCGGACGACGTCGCCATCACCCTTCTACTGAACCTTGTATAACTAAATCCATGGATGCTCATGTACAACTTCACACAAAAGTGATGTGCACATGATGGTCCAACTTCATCCTCCTGAACAACTGTCTGATTTCCTCCTTTATACTTCCGTACGATCATCAACTCTTGGTACACCACTGCGATGACGACCAAACACCTCAATATTGCCCTCCTGATGCCATAGACATCGTTGTGGTTAGTGCCCCGAATGACAACGACTGCACATGCACACATTTAGGCCCAAAATGTCGCACCTCCACCCACAAACGAAGATGCTGGCGGCCTTGCGGCCACCTCGTGGCCACAAATGTCGTACCTCCTCCCGTCAGTTGGTGTGCGGAGTGCCTCACGACTACCGCTGCCGCCGCCTCCATAAGACCACGCATGGCTCCAATCACGCTACCTCTCCCGATAATGCCACACGACCCAGACCTACTCCTCATGGACGAGGATGGCTTCGCGGAGGAAGTCAGCCTGTGGGATGAGCGCATCGCAACATTCCTAGCGGATGAAGCTCAGAATCCATGACTGCCGCCAAGAACACGTATCCAAACATACATCGAGGTATATGGAACAATATACTCATGTGCAAATGCTAACTGCTGCTCGTCCAGCTTCACTTCTAGCATCGACATTCGTCTATCGCCATGTTTATCAATATTTCTACAGGATAGACATTCAACAAGCCTACTCGGGATACAATGCTTGTAGCTTCCGCCATATACTACACCTGTTGCATCCAGTACATCAACAACACGCAATCCCTGGCAAGAACTTGAAAGGGAAACATGACCATAATTGGTACTTCTCTGCAACAGTGCTGTCCAGTATAGACTTCTGTAGCGATGATAGCTTCCTTTGGATGGTTGCAGGACCAACGTTAGCTGCGCTGAAGACAAGAAAGCTTTCTGAATGAATAGGAAACCCCAGCTGGATTTGGTGACTCGCACAAAGACAACTTTGGACCAGTATGGAAGACCACATAACACGTCTCGATGATCTTTCTTAGAAACCAGCACAGACCTCACTGTATCGGTGCAATTCCATGAGTGTTAATGTGCATTCAACTTGTCTCTCTCACTCTTTCTCTCTCTCTCTCTCTCTCCCTCTGTTTTTCCTAAATTTCTGTTTGATACTATGCAATTACACCAGCTCTTTCTTGCAGAATAGAAAATGGAGGTGGATGACATTGCCCCATGGCATGTGGTGCTTCGTGCATCCGCCACCTACTACATCTGTTGTGAAAAGTACAGCAACCTCATGTCAAAGCCACACGTAGCCTTGGACAGCAAGCACTTGGCAATGTGATTCAATCTCGCAACTCCAGACATGAGTGCCAACTTCTGTCAAGACAATTCATTCTTTTGGCTTGTGGCTTGTCCAACTCTTCAAGACCTCAAAAATGGATACCTATCTATGCGATCACCAAACCCAGAGTGGTCTTATGCCATCATAGATGCCAGGATTCACCACACTCTGTTTCACCATCCTACATAGAACCGTTGAAGCATGAATTCACATTAACTACTACAAGTCTTTTGCACTCACACAATTCTCAAATTCCATACTTTTCAAATCTGACACATGGACGTCTCTGTTCGCTTCGAATGTTACAAAGGTCCAACAAATGTATGCTCCACATGTCAGCTTTTGCTTATTTTCAAGTACTATCTGCCTTGCTTCAGTCTACATCTTCATCATGGAAATGTTGCTTCTACATCACTCGTGACAAAGCACACATAGTAAGACAAATATTTCACATGTTTGTACACAAAAACTAGAAATGCAACACTGACCTATCACTTTGTACTTTCATACACCTTCCTACATTCTTATCTTTCTCTCATTCATGAAAATGAGGATGACCCAACTCTTGGAGACCTCAGAGCTGTCAGCTCACTGGGCAATCACCCAACCCGGAGTATCCTCTTCCATCATACAAGCCAAGATTTCCTACAATCTATTTGACCATCCTGCATATGCCTTTCAACTATGGAATTCACATCGACTTCTACAAATCACTTGAACTCACACATATGTGCAAGTTATCTGCTTCATCCACTCATAAATACTATAGTGGACATGTTTCATCCATTAATGTCCCTTTCACTTCCATGTAATGCAATCAGAGTTACACACTTAACCAAATATATAGTTAAGTCTCACAATTGTGTCCGTTCACTCACAATTGCATTCATTTGGGCTCACAACTTCAACGTCTAACAAATCACGCTTCACCATAGACAACACACATGTACGTACATGTTCTTCCACTTTGTCTTTAGAACAAACTTGTCACATGCACGTCTAAGCAAAAAAGAAACCAACAAAATCAATGACATCATTTCAGAACAACACATGACAACCTGACCAACCACTCTGTTCCCACACAAGGTTACATCATCCTCCTCCTCTTCCCGCCACGATCTTCATTATCCTCACCCTCGTTCACCTCCTCTCCTTGTAAAAACCTTTCCCCATCACTTCTTAGCCCGTTATGGCACTACACGCCAAGCCGTGTCAAACTGCGCTTTCCATCAGCAGTCGTGCTAGGAGCATCAACCAGGTCCACAAAAGTGCCCTTTAACGAACACTGCACCGTCGCCTGCGCCACCTGCTGTTGGGCAGCACCCAGAGTGACAAAAAGTTTCTCTACAAAAACTCCATGACCAGCCGTGTCACCTTCCGCAAACTTGATTGAAAATCGGCAGCAGTTACCACTGCTGCCTCACTCACGCTCTTTGCCCAAAACAGATATGATGGCGACGGTAGACTCACAGTGGCATCTCTGTTCCACCGCGTGTTCTAGAAAGTTGGGTCTCACATAAATCTACGCAACCACGTACTCGATGGAAACTGTTTGTCGTGAAATCGACACCACACTCCAGCAGGTTCTGAACCTTTCCTTCCTTGCTTGCGTTGCCTCCACAACACACAGCCATAATGCGCTATATTGTCCACAAGCATCTCCAAATCCAGGGGCTACACCTGCCCACCCTCAAAACCATGGTACAGGTAGCCAAACCAAGCCAGGACTGTCATTCAGTAAACTATTCAAAGTCTGCACCTTGATCCTACAAAACAACAAATCTCATGTTAGTCAACACTCCGATTTCTACGAACAACACTCAAGACATGACACAACCACGGCACGCCACTTACGGTCCAATGCCCTCCACACGAACTTCGTTCACTCAAAATGTACCTGATCTATTCAACCGCCGACCTGCATCATGTCCGCCATACACAAAGGATCAAATCACAATACGTGAACAACCGACATGTCAAAGGAGGTATGCACTAATGTCCACGTCATGTACATCATTTTCTGCAATACATACCTTGCATCCTTGCGACATCTTCATCTTCCCATGTCTCTATCACGTGTCACTCTAACTCTACACGAGCCTTCAACTCCCCGCCCGAATCCACACATTCCACACGCTTCCGCCTTAATTCTTGCAACTTTCTCTCAAAACCAGACTTCTTCTTCAGGTTGTCCCTCCTCTAAACGGCTGCTGCATCTTGCCTCTCCACAAATTGGTCCTTCGGAGCACTTGGAACTTCTCCCAAAACTTGGGCTTGTCGACTCAGCAGAACCTCACACCCACTCTTTCTCTCCTCCACCGTCGTCATGACGCATGAACGAATCCCCTTTCTCCAATCGCTCACACTCTGGCGGGATAGTAAAGAGCTTGTCACCTACTCTGATCACTGTATTGCAGTCTCGGGAAGCCTCACCCTTTGCCATCATCAGCACTGATTCTCCTTCCAAATGCCTATTGCTTCAGTCAATTCCACCCACTCCCTCGGAACACGTCCTGATAATCTCAACGCTTCTACATGAAATTCTTTTCTCTTCTCTGAAGGGGTCACCAAACTGGGAAACGGAGTTGCTTCCACCACATCTTCCACCACACTTTTCCGAAAGGCTTCCACACCACCTCCACGGAGAGGCCACTGGGGCGCATGGCCAAATGGCGGCGGATCACTTGACACTCGAGCATCCATCGGCAGCACACCAAGTTCCTTCCACGACACAACTTTGCCTAGTGCAGCTACATGTGCCTTTGGAGCGTTGACGTCCGAAAACCGTCGAAACGTGTCCCCGTACTCGTCTTCCACCAGTTCACCCAATCTGTAACGATCCAGAGGAGGCATGGCCGCTACCTGTTGCATAGTGTATCCTGTTGGTGGCGTCTCCAAGGGTAAGCTCTCTTCACAAATCCTCCTTGTTCTCATCTTTCTGGCCTTCTTCAAAGCCTCCTCCATATCATCACAACACTTCTTTGCCACTTCTTCTTCCATTAATCTTTGAGACGCAATTGTTGGCCTTGGCGTACTAGTCCCGGGAACTTGGGGAATTTTACGAACAACGCTGCGGAATGTGCTGGCAGGCGGCCTAGCATCCTCATCACCTGCGGCTCCTCTCACACTTGCCCCATCACCTCCCACTTCTGCTGCATACGACGACGTGGCATCAGAATCATGACTCCCGTCAACTTTAATACCAACGTCTTCCATGTCTTGCCCGCATAGCACAGAACAAGAACGTCATACTTGAGACGGACGTGTCCACTTCTTCTAAAATACGCCACGTGAAGCCGCTTCACGACACTGCTCTCGAACCATTCCGTCCGCCCTGCAGCGGGGAGCGGGTGCTCCCTGCTCATGACACTGAACCACACTTGTGGAACCCAAACACGAATCTTAGCACTCCTGAACGTACTCGTTCACAACCATGAACCGAGCCGTGTCCCTGCTCGAGTACGAACACAACTCCATACTTTTTGTATTTCAACGCGTTCACAACAAAGTTCTCTCCATGTAACCTAATATGTAACATTCCCGGTTCAAAGTACCCTCATGTCATGTTATTTGTACCACAGACTAGAATTCCTCTTTCCTGTCATTTCAAAAATTCTTGCTTTGATTACTATGTATACTATGTAACCCATTGCGCACTTGTGTGAAAACTTCCACTTTTTTTTCTCGATGCCCAAACCCCCTATTACGATTTAGGTTTTTCTATGTTTTGCGCAGGTAGAGCCCGTGCAAAACATAAAACCCTACATCGTAATAAGGGGTTTGCACGTCGAAAAAAAAAGCAAAAGGGTCATCGCTGAATCGCGATCGAGCAAAAATGCCCATTTCAATATTTGATATTTTTCCCGCGGCACACAAACCAGCGTGGTTTGCATACTAAATACTTTCAAACCCAACCTCGAATTACATTTGGGGTTGAGGGTTTTATTTTTTTGCGCGGGCATGTGCTGGGCCCCGCGGTAGCGGGGCCCAGTAGATGCCCGTGCTTTGCAAGGGTGTCTCGGACCCCCCACGCAAACCCCACACAAACCCCTCCCTCCAAAAATCACAAACACCTCGAAAGAGGGGTTTGTGATTGTTCGAGGAGCTTGATGACATCAGCATTGTGACGTTGAATTTCATGCAACAATGACGTAGCTTTTTCTATGGATACGTCATTATTTTTTGTTTGACCTGTGGATACAGCTGCTTTAATTTTGTCCATATTGGGCATGCTGTTCCAATTTCCGAAGGTGCGGGCACGCCAGATTTAATTTCAAACGTGGTGGGTATCTAATCTTTCCGCTGCACTTTGGCAAGGTATCCTTTTGGTGGCAGGGTATTCTTTTTCATTGTCTAAGGTGGTTTCTTCTCGCTACTTATTTGTCCTAGTTTTCCGATCACCAAACTTATTGGGGACAATTGCTTTATTAGAAATGAATTTTATATTTTATTGTCTTAGGTGATTCGACTCGCAACTTATTAGCAATACCTGTCCGGTCACAAAACTTATTTGCCGTATGTAGCCTCGATCTCTGAGTGTGCATGTTTCTCACATTGTCACCGACGGGTTACGAATGTTCATTCTACCCTCAAACCACTCGAAAAGGCCATTCCTAGCCTGGCGACGTTTCCCTGAAACATTATCCGTCTCAAGAATACAACACAACCATTTTAACAAGAAAACTGACCTCAATCTAGGATGACATGAATGCCAATATATTCTTCTTGGAATTCAAAGCGACGCATTCTCTTTATGGTTCCTTAAGAAGGCAAGTAATGACACAAAAACTAAGTAGATTGTTCAAATAATTTTGTAACAATGGATGGTTTCGTTAAATTTTAAACATCAAAAGGGAGTAAAAAGCATAATTTACATAATCTAAAAAATGTGTTTTTGTAAATGAATTTCCGTGTTTCAAGACTTAAAGATTCATGCTCAAACTAGTTTTGATATGCCTTAAGAAATGGAAACATTTGCATGATGAGAATGTTTATGTAGGAAAATTGAATTGTGAAATGCTCAACAAAAATATTCTCTTTAGATATAAAAGCATTTCAAATGTTTAAAATCTATCTTTAAATATTTTTTATTTTCCCACCAATTCACCTATTAGAAATTTTGCATTCATTAAGGCATCAAAAGTCATTTTGCGCAATCATGAAATTAAGGTATGTTACTTCGTAGAAAAATAAGAAGCTTGATGATTCAAAAGTAGGAAAGGGCACATTGTGACTCATTGATGGATAAAGAAAACTTCTTAAAACATGACGTCAACCGAAATTTCAAAACTAAACTTTTGTAACTATTTTTAAAATATTTAAAATCTTTCTTCATGTTCATGGATTTCATCTAAAAACGTCTCCATGGGAATATTTTAACCTTATAAAACAACTTTAGAATCAACCAAAAACAATTCTTGTCTTGCATTATGTTTTCCACTAACTACGACCAAATTGTGTACATTATAATTTAACATATGCATAGAGTAGTTTAGGATAATTGAATTCTTTAGGCATCCACTTGGTTTGTAGTTAATGCTTAAAGAAGAAGGAAATAGTCTATAAACCTTTCTTAATCATTTCAATTCACCAATCATCCAAAATTTATACCCATAATGTTGGTAGTACAACCCATAATCAAGACATTTCTAGCCTTTATAAAGGTTTCTATACTACATCCACCTTTCAACATTTTAATATGATGAAAAGATGCTAAGATATTTTCATATTCGATATACAATTTGGCATAATTCTAAGAAAAGTTATGTGTGATTAATGTAATAACTTATATTTCTTCTCTTGGCAGAATAAAAATTTTGTTCTATGTGAATGATTCTTTTGATGCACGGTTAGCTAGTTTCATATATATTGATACAAACATTCTTTATCCATTCTTGAATTTTTAGCTTTTTATTTTATCCCTCAGTTTACGAAAGCATCAAAACCAACCATGCATTGATGTATTGAAATTGAAAGTATTTTAATCCTTACCTTCATTTTTCATTCGTGAGGAACTTCTAAACTAATGCTTGACTCTTTTATTTTTGTCAAATTGCTTTTGACCTAGGTCAAAGTCAATTCGACAAAAATAAAAGATTCAAGCATTAGTTTAGAGGTTCCTCACGAAGGAAAACTCAGTTTTCCTTTCAGAATGCGTGTACACCTTAGACACATACTGTTGTATTAAAACATTTCGGGGATAGGAATGGTCTATGCGAATGGTTGGGGACTAGAATGTGTATTTGAAACCCACCGTTAACGAAGTGAGGAACAAGCGTGTGCGGAGATTTGGGCTACATACTGCAAATATATTTTATGAACGGACAGGCATTATTAATAAGTTGCGAGTCGAATCACTGAAGACAATAAATTATAATTCCCATTGCTAACGAAGGAATTTTCCCAATGTATTTCCAATCAATAGCCCCGATCACCGAGCGCTTGTAATCCCTTTGTCATAGACGATGTCTAATCTCAAATTTATTTTTTACAACATTCAGGAGATATTTCTTGACAAAAACTATATCCGGGAGACACCTGGGTCTATGTTATAGATGGGAAACATTTTTAGGCTTAATAAAACTACTTATTTCATGAAAACAAAACTTTGTTGCATGCTTTCCATTGTTCATAACAAAGAAAATACAGTAAAGATGACCCACGTCATCTTCATTCAATTTAAGAACCTTTTCATATTTTTATTTTTTTGCAACTTTAAGGAACATTTCCAGACTACGAAAATAAATATTATTATTGAAAATATTTAAAAATAAGAATAATTTTACTAATGAATATAGGAATCCATATGAAAAGTGAACAAGTATGATTTGAGAGATAGAAAACAAAAACAGATTGATAAATTAATGTAAAATGAGAATCCCATATTATTACTAAATGTTCTATGCACAAACATATATTCTTCTAAAAATCAGGGCTAACGCTTTCAATAAAAAATTTAATTGAGACATTTTATTCAATATTTACTCAAGGATGAGACATTTGTGATTATGATATGAAAAGAATACGGCTATAAAATTTGGATGAATGATGAAATTTAAATCATTCAGAAACATTCATATATATCTATAAATTTTGTATAATAGTTTTTCATTCAATACATGTTTTTGGTCAATGGTCAAACAAATTGAATATGAAAAATATTTGTTATGTTTGCTAAAACAATGAATAAGAATAAATTTTTTATTGAGTGCTTAGAATTTGATCAAAATTTGTATTTGTTTATAACGTTTTTTCATAAAATTTAATGATGAATATTTTAATGTTTTTAGGGGCTTTTCTAATGAAAAACAGATTTTAAAAACTTTTATCACAAAACATTGTGCTATTTTGTTTTCAGAACGAACTAAAATTTTGATAATTCCACATTTTTGTATACATAAAAAATATTTATATAGATAAGGTTTAATTAACCATAAAAAATGGTTGCATGAAAAATTGTTATGAAAGGGTTTAATTATCTATGATTTTAACTCATTGATTTCAATTTTATGATTCATCTAACATTTATACCCATAATGTTAATGTTTTACCCAAAATCACAAACATCGCATCCTTGAGAAAATATCTAATGGAATTTCTCCCTTTCATGTTTTGTTTACATAAAAAACTTAACTCTGTATTTAAGTGGGATTTCTTGGCAAAGGAAATTTTGCATTTGAATGACGTAAGGTTGAATTGTACATGAATTTATGAATTTTGTTTTGTTCTATTTTCCCCTAATCATCTTTTTTCATATTTCGTCTAAATTAATACATTAATTATAACAATTCATCTTATTTGTACACGTTTTACTTACTTTTCATATTACTATTTTTATTTTATTGTGTGGAGATATTCCTTAAATATTAAAAACAATGAAAATTTCAATAGGTTCATGGAATTGAATGAAGATGATCTATGTTTTAAAATTTTCATCTTTGTTAGGAAATTTGAAGGAATTCCCTTGGATTCCTTTTACTCTGAAGTCACTTTGTTTAAACTAGACATGTATTGGGCTTAGGTTAGCCCAGAAAATGTTTTCATACTTCACTATAGACCTAGGTATCCTAGGGAAACATTTCTCGGTTGAGAAGGATCTCACATGATTTTTTACACTAAATTGGAGTCCTGTTTATCGTCGGTGACAAAAGGGATTTAGTAGCGCTCGGAAATCGTGGCTACTGACTGCAAATATATTGTGTGACCGGACAACTAGTACAAATAAGTTGCGAGTCAAATCACATAAGAAAATAAAATGTTAAACTTATAGCTGACAAATCAATTGGTACTTTTACAAAACACAATTCTTTCTTTGCCTGAAACACTCTGTTCTTAGTCCCTAAACCCTTGAGAAACGATGTCGGAGACTGACGTCACCGTACCCTTGACTGAAGAATAGGGAGGGCCTACAACCATTGATCAAAGGGTTATCGGTAGTGTGTGAATGATTTTCCATGGTGTTTTAAAGGCTGGCATCACAAAGATCTGTAGCAACTCTAAGCCACGTTCCGTGTTCCCTCTCTTAAAAAACAAAGATTCAAAAGCCGTCTTTGGGCATCTGTTGTCACACTAAATCCCATAGCAACTCGCATAGGCGGGACGGTATTGACAGAACGTTTGAGACTTTTTCCGACGTAAGACCATCAACATTGATCCATGTTATCGAGTCGCACCCTACGGTCAATGTGCGAACTGCGAGGCAAAGCCGATGAGCTGTTATATAGTTGCAACGGCCCAAGAGGTGTATCAAATAGTAGCAACTCCCTTTGATCACAAAGTTTTGGAAAAAAATGTTGTTTCTTGACCATCGATTCATTTCGCTTGTCTTTATGGGCATTGTGACATCATTAAAGCAAGCCACATCATTGTATCTGTTGGGTTTTTGGAGCCTACAATGACGAAGTCATCGCATGCTCTGATGTAGCAAGGGGGTCTTACTGCTATCCAGGATCTCTATGCCCAGTAGGAAAACTCTATACTCCTATGTGTGGAAGCGGAAGACTTGGATTGAACTTTTAATAAAAAAAGACTATCAAGTACAAGTATGGTACAGGGATACATCGGCAAAATACAGCTCAGCTAAATGCTCTGACACAACCTGCCTCATTAAAGGCACAACACCTTGCTAGGCCGTCAAGGCTGTCGTTGCAAGGATCTCAGCACGGTCACCACTAATTCAGGTGAAATGGTCTCCAGATTGTGAGGATAGCCTCCTCTCCACGCTGGCAGCTGCTACCAGACGTATTCGGTCGTCAGAGGACTTCTAACCCTCCTAGCCAAGCTGGCAAAGTGCTGTCAGGCTTACCGGGTTGACAAAGGGGAACTCCAGCAAGACACAGAGCTTCTTCACCCTCCTAACCAGGCTGAAAGAGCATTGGCTAACGAACTGGGTTGATAGAGGGAGACTCCAACATAGTCCGACTGTCCAGACAGAATCAGCTCTGTAAAGCAAAGCTGAGGTTAGACACTGACGCCTAGACACAACTCATGGCCCACAGATGGGCAACATCAAGAAAGACAACTCAAGCTAGGTAGCTTGAGTATTGCAAGTATTCTGGCCATTATAGTGAGGCGGTCAGACCTTGAGGTAGTCAAGGGCTTCCTCCTGCCTAGGTCGGCAAACTGCTACCAGGCTTAGTGGGGTCTTGAGATGAGAGCGACTGTACAGTATTAGTCTCAGGCATAGTCTGGTAGAGATGGACTCCTGTTCTTGGTTATTAGAGTTACTGCTAGAGTTTCTTACTGGGTTACATGCTGAGTAACTGGATTGACTGAGTCCAGTCTGCTTCCATACTTGGATTCTCGCAAGTTGACCAGCTGCTCCTTGCCTAAGAGAAACATCCTACTACAAGATTGTAACTTCCTCCTCAAGGAATCTTCCCGATCCAAGGCACGCAGCTTCCTCCTCAAGGAAGCTTCCTGAAGGCTAGCAACTTGGCAGTGTTCCCAACTGGTGAGTTGCGCATGTTGTCGCTGATGCAGGGTAGTCCCCACTCTTGGCTCCGCATGTAGTTGCTTAGTCATGCATGTAGTAGATGATGCAGCTGCTGATTCGTGCATGTGGTAGTTGATGCAATGCTGAGTCGTGCATGCACCACCTGATGTAGAGTGGTCCCTACTCAGAGCTCTGCTTACATGTGCTGATGTAAGCGGTCCCAAGAGTCCAGTCAGGTGTGGCCCCACCCTGACTGGTTTGGGCCAAGTATCCAGCAGTTCTTGCTTGCACTGCGTAGCTGTTGATCAAGCTAGGCGAGCAGGCATGCACAGCCCTACTCTCCATGCAACACACAAAGATTCAAGTTCCTCATTCCCCTTGGACCTGGATGCCAGAATCAAATCTGGCCTGTACATAAAAATTCTTGGCCAAGCTACACCCAGGTATTTACGGATAAAAATCCGTAACTTCGTATACATACTTCTGATTATTGATATAACTACACCATGTTGAAGCTCTTGCTTAGTGCAGTTCTAGCTCACTCCTACACTCCCCCTCGATAGGTGCGCTGATGAATGCAGAGAATGTCGCATTTTTTCGAGTGGAGAAATGGGTGATTGGTGGAGGTTTGAGCTACTCAAAAAACGTTCTGCTATCAGAAGAGAATTCTGGGTTGCTTTTGGGTGTTCTTGGACTGCTTGGATTTTTTTCGAAAAAATGCGGCTCGAATTGGCTGAGTATCGCCTTGGAAAAGCTTGTTTTGAGCTTTCTTGGGTTTTGTCGGGGCCACTTTCTAATCGAAGAAATTTGGGTGTAGCAGAAAAATTGAATTTGGTGAGGCTGGGTTCACCTATCCACTTATCACTAAGGTTGCTTCATGCAAAAGCAACCTCCCATAGCCCAAGCCACCGTGTCTCTTATGCACGGGCTTGGCTATGCAGTAGAAGGCTCTAGAAGCTTCCACTGACAAGGCGCTTGCGAGGCGAGACCGCCGCTTCGGTCTGCCTGCTTGGACCGCCATCCTACTGTAGCCACCTGTGGCTGACGATTATAAAAGCTCGATGTCTTTCATTCTTTCCTGATGTTGCAGGCATCTGCTCCCCTTGACGGTTCAACCACCTACTTCCACGACTCTCCTCGGCTACTTCCGCCACTTAATTCAGCCACCCACAACTCCTTCGGTTGGATTTTTCCTGGGCTAGGGCAGCCATCGTACCCCATGTCCATTCTTGGTCAGTTTTCAGACCTGGAATGACCTCCCATGGCATCCGCCGGAGCTGGAACACCATTTCTTGGTGCTTGTTGTCGTCGTGGGTGGATTTTCAGCTGCTGTCACGTCCGTGGGTTGACCTTGATAGGGCTGTCCAATTGGGGCCAGCGTCGCTTCTGACCATTGCCCCTGGCCTCTCGCCTTTTTTTTTCTCTCGCAGCCCATTGACTGCTTTCGAGCGAAGCTCTTTGCTTCCTCGTCGTGGCTCCATCGACCATGGCCACTACCACGGCCGCCGTCGCTTGCGCGTGGCAATCCGCCACTCTTTTTGTTTTGGGTTCGTCGTTGCGATCGGACCCCTCACTCGCTGATCGCAGGCCAACCACTCTCATGTCGTGACAGGTGGCTTCGCTCCAGCCTGCTGTCGCGGCAGGGCCTTACCGTGACCTTGCCAGTCGTCGCGGCATGCCTTTGGCTCAACTTGCCATCGCGGCGAGCTGGTGCGACGTTTAGCATGGACGTCACTCCTCCCCCCTCGCTCGACACTCTCCTCCCCCTTCAGCCCTTGTTTCACTTGCGACAGCGAGCTTTCACCCTTTTTTTTGCTTTCCGGTCGAGCTGTTCGCTCCACTGCTCGACTTGCTTGGGCTCCGTTTCTTAACTATAGCTCAGTAGCCACTTTCGGCTTCTAGTATGCCCTTTTTAAAGCGCTACTCCGGCTCACAGTTTGCACGCAGCAACCAGCTCTTAAAGGTCACCAGTGAAGGTGATCGTCTTGTTTTTCCGTGAAAAGTGATAGGTTCCACTTTGTAAAAAGTGAAACGAGAGTTGCTGCGGCAAGGATTATATCAGTTGCCTACTAATAGTGGTCGTTGCTTATCTAGTTGCTGCCACTCCTCCTTGCTGCACTGGCTGCTGATGAAGGAGGATCCACGGCACTAAGAATTAAACTCGCTGTGCAATTTTTTGTGTGTTTGAGGAAACCTAAAACTGGGTTCTGACCGCTGCCGAAACCAGATTCTCCGTTCCAACAGTTTTTTGTTAACCACCACGTAGCCTGTAGAAGACACGAGACGTCTCGCATTTATTTCTCTACTAATCTACAGTTGTTTTTGTTTGTACTGGTGGTCGTTGCTTCCACCATCAAGAAGGTACTGCATACGTGGTTGGTGTATAGCTCCAATCCCCATGACGGACGGACTTAACCACGTAGCTTGTGATCACGACGAGCTTCTCCAAGGTCTATTCTGGACCTCAGACTCCTCGCCTTCACTCTGACAGCTGCTCCGACTGTTGCACTACTGCTTCAGCTCCTATTGTGAGATCAGTTGCTACTGACATGCTGTTGTTGGAGGGACATTTGCAGTCGTGAGGAGCAAACTTGCCTCACCACAAATTGCCTTCTGGTGGAAATACGAAGACGTGGTCCTCATCTGCTTCCAAGGTCCAAATAGCGCCTGATTTTTCTTTGACGCTTCTTCCTCCACATACAACCTTTGTACGATTTTGATATGGAGCAGAACGGCTCCCTTTATGCATGCCACCTGACCTAGTGGGCTTACTTCATCCTCCTGCCGCTTTGGCAGGATTTTGCCACAGAGCACAACTGCTCCGTTTGTGAACGCCACTTAACACTAGGTGGGCTTACGGCATCCACCTGCCGCTCCGGTAGGATTTAGTCTGCTTCTCAACTTGCTACATTGGGGACTGCTCCAAGGTTTACCAATACTTCTGCTCTCCTTCCCCCTCACTCCAGAATCTCCTTTGTTGTTGCTTTGACAAATTGAGCTACTACTGCTACTTTCACGGCTGCTACAGCTATGGCCGATGCCGACGTGCTCCGTTGCTAATGTGCTCAGGAGTTTAAATTCACTTGGCTGCTTAAGAGAGTAGAAGTTTCCTTGGATGCGAAATGCATCCTTGTTGGTGTTGTTGTGGTCAAGTCTGAAGATGGAGAGATCAATGTGCTCTCACTGAGGGGATTGTTGCCATTGCAGGTTTTCCTTTGGCTTTGCATTGCCTTTAGATCCACACCTTCTTGCTATCATTGAGAAGCACCATGATGATGTACACGACCACAGTGTTGCACACCTTGACCATTGTTGCTTTATTACACCATGAAAGTCTTGTACTTCTACTGCACTTTCCAGTGCCGATGCTAGAACCAAATGGTGCTTTGGGATTCCATCCCCTTTTTCCCCTCAAACACTCCCCTTTCTTTTTCCTCTTCTTCTTCCTTCGCTGCTACCCGCATCGCGTCATGGAACGGGTCTTGCGGTTGTGAGAAGCACATGTCAGACTACTGACAAGCGTCTCTGCCTTGGTGCGCTCGTCACTACCGTGCCGATGGTGGTGAGCTGCCTCGGAGCTGCCCACATTTTGCTTCCTCTTGTACCGACACTATGTCGATACACTTGTAGCTTATAAGGTCATTATGTGAGCTCCCACATGCTCGTGGCTCCAAACATGAGCACCTGCTACATCATAGCTACTCTTACAGGTCGTAGGCTGGTTGTTGCTTGGCCGCCTGCTGCATTGGCAGTGCATACTGCTTTCGCTTTGGGTTCTTACAAGCTGATGAGGAGTCATCTTATCACGTGCTTTGAGGCTCATGTGAACCTCTCTCGGCTGTCGAAGACACCTCCAACTCAACTGCTGTGCTGCACCATCAGCATTCAATAGTTGGGTTGTCTTCTGTTGGATGGAGCATGAGAACTCCACCGGGGATGCGGAGCAACTATCCGCTTCGTTTGTCTACTTGTGGACGTTTGGCGAGGTGTCCAACTCTGTGACCACTAGTGCCGACATGTTTCTCTCAAGTAAGCACTGTCGTTGTGACTGCTACTTGCCATTGGCAGTCTGGTTCCTTGTTCACCACTGCACCCTCCATGAGCTCCTACAAGACAGCTGCTTGCCTTGGCTCTCTGACAACCTGGGTTGTTGCCAATGGCATCCTTGCTTGCAACTCGCAAAGCAGTGCATGGAGTGATGCCAACCCTCGTGAAATTATCACATGGGTGTTTGAGAAGTACCGCTGCTTGTCATCTATTGCTGCTTCTAGCGCTTGAAAGCCTGGTGGCACTACTACATGCTTTGACTGTTGAAATGGTGCCGTTGTGGATGCTTCAAGGGAGACCACAAGGGTCTGCACGCTTCCTCCATAAGCAGATGAAGTTGAATTTGTCTGGTGAGGACAGAAAGGCACTGGCATGTCCAAAGAAGAACTAATCTCAAGCTCATGTACAAATGGCTGATGTGACGCTGATGAAGCCTTATTCAGTAGCAAGGCCTCATTTTGTTGCTGTATCTGTATCACCTGAGCTTCAATTTTAGTTGCGTGGGCAGCTAGCAGCTCACACGTATGCCGCTCCCATTGGTAAAGGAGCTACTGCTTGCCAACCTGCTGCCGTAGACCTATACTTTCATTTTTAAAAGCTTGCTCCCCAGTTGTCTCATGCTGACCTGTATCAAGTAGTGGAGGTGCGAGTGCCACGGATGGCACCTCCGTTGCAACATGCTGTGGCTGAACCACGCAAAACTGTATCATGCTTGATGTTGCGGATTACTTCACTGGCATCCACATTGGCATGAGAGCTTGTGGCATGAACAATGCCACATTTGCGTGTGGGACTGCTGTCGTTGATGACGATGGTAGTTGTGCCAGTTGAAGCTGATGGTGAAGATGCACCTACTGTTGAGTCTGGGATGACTGCGGGAGATTGAGTTAATCGACCCAAAATCGTGCACTCGCAGGTGAGTGCACGATTTTGGGTCGGAAGTCCGACTTCGGGGGGCGAAATCGGACTTCGCCCGGCTCTGCGACGTCGCAGGCGGAGCTTCGCCAGCGAAGTCGTCAAACAGTCACAAACCCCTTGAGCGAGGGGTTTGTGACTGTTCGAGGGGGGTTTGTGGGTAGGTTTGGATGGGGGGTCCGAGACTCCCCCTGCGATGGAAGGGAATTTGCTGGGCCCCGCTACCGCGGGGCCCAGCAGATGCCCGCGCAAAAATAAAACTCCAAACCCCCGAATGTAATTCGGGGATGGGTTTGCTCGACGTTTGGGCTTCAAACTAGGGGTTGAACGTGGATTTGCGTGGTAGGAAAAAAAATGAAAAGGGTGTTTTCGCTCGATCGCGANAGTCGTCAAACAGTCACAAACCCCTTGAGCGAGGGGTTTGTGACTGTTCGAGGGGGGTTTGTGGGTAGGTTTGGATGGGGGGTCCGAGACTCCCCCTGCGATGGAAGGGAATTTGCTGGGCCCCGCTACCGCGGGGCCCAGCAGATGCCCGCGCAAAAATAAAACCCCAAACCCCCGAATGTAATTCGGGGATGCGTTTGCTCGACGTTTGGGCTTCAAACTAGGGGTTGAACGTGGATTTGCGTGGTAGGAAAAAAAATGAAAAGGGTGTTTTCGCTCGATCGCGACCTCGCGATCGAGCGACGACCACCGTTCTGACATCGACGAAGCCGATGTCAGACTTTTCGGATTTCGCCCTCGATTTCGGCGAAAGAGGGGTCTTCGCTGAAATCGAGGGCGAAGTCGGAAAGAACCTTCCGACGCGGCGTTTTTGGCCGATGCACTCGNAAAACCCCAAACCCCCGAATGTAATTCGGGGATGGGTTTGCTCGACGTTTGGGCTTCAAACTAGGGGTTGAACGTGGATTTGCGTGGTAGGAAAAAAAATGAAAAGGGTGTTTTCGCTCGATCGCGATCGAGCGACGACCCCCTTTTTTTTTGCGTCAGACATGCAAACCCTATCGTACGATGTAGGGTTTTGTTCTTTGCGCGGGCTTCGCCCGCGCAAAACACAGAAAACCCTAAATCGTACGATAGGGTTTGCATGTCTGACGCAAAAAGAAAGGGGTCGTCGCTCGATCGCGACCTCGCGATCGAGCGACGACCACCGTTCTGACATCGACGAAGCCGATGTCAGACTTTTCGGATTTCGCCCTCGATTTCGGCGAAAGAGGGGTCTTCGCTGAAATCGAGGGCGAAGTCGGAAAGAACCTTCCGACGCGGCGTTTTTGGCCGATGCACTCAAACTCGAGTGCATGAATTTATGTCAATTAACCCTAAATGGACTGCGGTTGAAGCTGTAGACAACGAGCTTCAAGGCTTATGCGCTCCTCTTTGGAAGGAAAGAGCGCAAGACACCTTTCGGTCAACTGCTGCCGCAAGACTCCATTTACACGCACATCATCATGGCGTGCCCTTGTCTGAAGTACCTCCTCTCTTGAGCACTTCGCCTCTTCAGCTACGACTTGCTCTTTCCTTAGACCACATCTTTGGTCCATGCACAAGCTTGGCACTGAGTGGTCATGCAACTGTTGAGAGTCTACGTGTAGGCTCTCTATATTGAGGTCGCTCTAAGCGCCCTCAATAACTCCAGGTGTATAGGGTCGCCACGTCACGCGCTCACCTTGCCACTGGTGAGTGATGACAGATGTTGTCATCACTAACCAGTAAGCTTAAGCTGTAACTGCTACTCCTTGCTGGTGGCACATGTGGTCCTTGTGCTCTGATACCATGTTGAGTTTTTGGAGCCTGTAGTGACCAAGTCACCGCGTGCTCTGATGCAGCAAGGGGGTCTTGCCACTGTCTAGGATCTATATGCCCAGCAAGAAAACTCAGTACTCTAATGTGCAGAAGCGGAAGATTGGGATTGAATCTGTAATTGAAAAAGGCTATCAAGTACAAGTATGGTACAGTGAAATTGCGGCGAAATACAGCACAACTCAATGCTCTGACACAACCTGCCCCATCCAAGGGCACAACACCTTGCTAGGCCGTCAAGGCTATCATTACAAGGGTCTCAGCATGGTCACCATACTTTCAGGTGAAATGGCCTCCAAGTTATCAGGACAGCCTCCTCTCCATGCTGGAAGCTACTGCCAGAATGTTTATGTAAGCCGGACAGTGCCAATGGCACTGATCACGGATTGAGGATTCCTTGAATGTGTAATCTGATTGTGAATTTGGAATCTACAGGAAAAACCGTGCGAGACGACCCAAGAACGGGGTTGATCCATCAAGAATTGAGGAAGTTACGTCCGGCCGAAGGTTGGACCGGCCGAGGGGAAAACAGGTGACGGGAATTCATCCCCAAGGACCAAGGCTCGACCCTCGGAAGACCCAACAAGGCCAAAGTGCCCCTTAGGGCCCGGTTAGTCAATGAATCAAGGATCGTTGAGGGCCAAGGGTACTTCGGAATGGTGCCCCGATGTGTTATTGCCAGAGAGGGCGCTTCGGGTGGCCGTCACCGCCGGTAGTGGTGCTGCCAGCGGCAGATTGCCGTGGTTTACGGAAACGGCCATATCTCGGCCGTTCCTCCATGGAATGATGCGATTCTTGGTGCGTTAGAAATCTGGGAAGATGAGCTACGTGATGCTATGGCAATAACACTCATCCCAGGCCCGTACAGAGCCACGTACGGCTCAGAGACCTCGGGTCGCCTAGGATGTTTCGTCATGTACATATAGTCTTGTATGTTGACACTTGAATAACAAGTACAGTTTACTCCCACTGTGCCACACGTGTTCCCGTGCTCCCCAAAGACAACCTTATGCTTCCGCAAACCCGGGAAGGTGTACACCGGCCTCCCCTTGGTCGTCGTTGCCACCGGTTGGTACCCACACCATCCGGTTGAGGCTAGCACACTACGCCTGGTTTACACTTGGAATTAGAGCCACCCTTGGCTCAGGGGCATCATCATCTGGTAACCTCTCCTGGTCAGCGTAGACCAGCACGCATCTCGTCTCTTTGGCGGATCCGTGCCTAATGCCAACCACGCACTCCGGTGACAAGGCGGTAATTGGAGGACCCGTTGAGGAAGAAGTTGTACCGGACATGAAGATGACTTCATCCGGCTCGTCCTCGTTGGCTGCGGCGTTTGACACGCAAGGCAAAGTAACAGCAGCCGCAGTGTTGCAGAAGTTGCTCGCCGACATGTAGGCCAAGATGGACCTGTTGGAGAAGCAAAACGCGTATCTCAATCGAGAGCTTGCGAAGCGTCCAGTGACAGCACCAGTGGCAGTTGCCACCGCAAACGTACCTGCGGTGGGCGTCCCGAGCCCGCCCAAGCCGGAACCGTTTGACCCATCGAAGAAGGATGGGCCAGCTTCGCATGCTTGGATACTCGGACTGGAATTGTACTTCACCGCCATCGTCGTGGATGCCTCAAGGTACAAGGCGCGCCGCGACTATGTCGTGACCCTGTTGAGAGGGGCATCGTTGGATTGGTGGGCCGATGTGATGCGGTCCAATCCACACGGCAGTGGAGCAGCAATGGTCGCCGGCATTGCGGCCGCGACCGGAATCTCAACCCTATCGGCTCCAACCTGCAGCAGTGGTGACCCTACCCTCAAATGGCCGACCTCGTGGGAGGAGTTTATAGAGTCATTCATCAAGCGCTTCACCGTGGGTCACGTGAGGAACAATGCGCGTGTCAAGCTACGTCGGCTTTGCCAAACTGGCGGCGTCGCCGAATACACCCGCAGGTTTCGTGAGATCATTACCAACTGTGGCTTCGACTCGCACGAATTGTGCCTCCACTACAGCAACGACCTCAAGAACGACGCCTGTGCTGTGATGGTGATGCACGACCTCAACGATGACCTGTCGGCAATGATCGCAGCAGCTGAACGGTACGACTCGCGCGTGCAACAGGCTCATGCCAACAGCCACAACTCTTTTGGTGGTAGTTACAGCAAGCGGGCCGAGAGCGACGTCACGCCCATGGAGATCGGAGCGTTACATGAGCTCAAGTGCTACAACTGTGGCATGCCTGGCCACATTGCGCGTGATTGTCGGAGTCCAAAGAAGGGCGATGGCAAGGGTAAGCGGCAAGGGAAGGGGAAGCAAGCCATGAAGGAAGCAGAGAAAGCAACAAAGGAGTCGGGAAACGAGGAGAGCTAGGAGTAGATGGCGTTACTCATGGCTCCTCTCAACACAAACCGCCAGTTGACCGCCCACCCGAACGCCTTGCGGTAATTAAGGGGGTTTCTGAGGTCAAGGCATGGGATTCGGGGTATGAGGAGGAGCAACCCGCACTTCTCTTGGAGGCAAGAGTGAAAGGTGTCAAAGAGAAGGTGGGGAGTCTGCTGGATTGTGGCGCGAGCCACAATTTTGTGAGTATGGAGTGTGCTCAGAAGTGGGGCCTTGTGCTCACGAGAAAGAAGCGGAACGCTAACCAAGTAGACGGCACGATTGAAGTGGGGTACCTCGCCCGTCCCCTCTCCATTCGTGTGGGGAAGCTTCGTATAACGATCGTATACCGGGTGTGCCCGATGAAGGATTATGATGAGATCCTCGGTCGTAAGTTCCTCCACAAGTACAACCCCGTCGTCAATTGGGAGGCGTGCACCGTCTTAGTCAAGCTCGGAGACAAGGAGTATCCCCTGCCTACGTGGTCCGAGGAAGAGGTCGCGGAGGAGAAGACTTGTGAGGAGGAAGCGTCGCAGCAGTGGACACCTCCTAAGGAGGAATCGGCGCCATTGACGCTGAACTTGGTGCAGCTCAAGTGCGCGATTCAAAAGAAGGAGCAGATTTTTCTGGCGTTCGTGCAAGACGTGGAGGACGATTTCGACCAACCAGAGGACGGGCGCCTGCTGTGGCGCATGGGGCGACTCGTGAGCAGCCGGGGGCCCAAGGCAAGCTCGCCGCAGTGCCCGTGGGGCTGCAGAAGGTGTGTACAGAGTTAGAGGACGTGTTCCCCGACACCCTCCCGGCGGGTCTGCCGCCGAAGCGAGACGTGGACGATCGCATCGACCTCAAACCTGGAGCGTGCCTGCCTGTTCGTGCAACGTACCGCATGAGCGACGCGCAGCTGCAAGAGCTCAAGAAGCAACTGACGGAGATGACGGAGCAGGGATTCATCCGCCCCTCCTCGTCTCCTTACGCTGCACCTGTCTTGTTTGTGCAGAAAAAGACGGGGGAGATGCGCATGTGCGTGGACTACCGGACGTTGAATGAGTCAACCATCAAGAACCGGTACCCGCTTCCATGAGCTGAGGAGTTTTTTGACCAGCTCCGTGTGGCTTGCTTCTTCACAAAGATCGACCTCCGTTCCGGCTACCATCAGATCCGCATCGCAGCAGATGATGTGGAAAAGACGGCCTTCCGCACCCGCTATGGTCACTACAAGTTCCTCGTGATGCCTTTCCGGTTGACCAATGCGCAGGCCACCTTCATGGCGGCGATGAACAACATCTTCAGGCCGTACTTGGATGACTTCGTGGTGGTGTACCTTGACGACATCTTGGTGTATAGCAGGACGGCGGAGGAGCATGAAGAGCATGTGAATAAGGTCCTCGAGATTTTGAGGAAGGAGAATTTTTTTGCAAAACTCTCTAAGTGTGAGTTCGCGGTGGGGAAAGTTGAATTCCTTGGACACATAATTGGCAATGGATTGCCAATTATGGCCAGATTTCCATGGACCCGCGCAAGGTGGCGGCCGTGCAAGAGTGGCCAAAGTTGCGTAGTGTGCACGATGTGCAAGTGTTCCTTAGTTTCTGCAACTACTACCGCAGATTTATCCTTGGCTACACGGGAGTGTCAGCGCCACTCTCTAATCTCACTCGCAAGGATCGCGAGTGGAGTTGGGGAGTTAGCGAACAAGAAGCCTTGGAGAATCTCAAGAGGGCTCTGACCTCCGCGACGGCCTTGCACTTGGCCGATAGCGGCCGTGAGTTTGAAATGGCGACAGATGCATCAGACCTGACCATTGGTGGGATCCTTTTGCAGGACTTTGGCAACGGGTCGCAGCCGGTCGCCTACTACTCGCGCAAGTTGCGCGGGGTGGAGCTGAACTACGCCACCCATGACAAAGAGATGCTCGCTGTGGTCACAACCTTCAAGAACTGGCAGTGCTACCTTGAGGTGCAGAAGTTCACGGTCTACACCGACCACCACGCGTTGAATTACTTCAAGACGTAGCCGAACCTGAGTCGGCGGCAAGCGCGTTGGGTGGAGTACCTCGAGTCGCACTTCGACTACGAGATCGTGTACCAGCCGGGTCGCATCAACCCAGCCGACGCACTCTCACGGCGACCGGACCTGATGATGCGGGTCGCGTCTCTCACCATCCACGAGGATGCCTTCCTCGTGAAGCTCTTCACGGAGGGATACAAGGCACATGAAGAGTACGAGGCTCGGAGATTTTTCTTCGAAGCACCGTATTGGCGATGGCACGGCACACAGCAGGTTGTGGTTCCTGTGGTGCCCACGCTTCGGCAACTGATTTTGGAGGAGTGCCATGACAGTGGCCCGAGCGGTCACTTCTCCGCCGACAAGACCTTGAAGACGGCGGCTCGCTTCTTTTGGTGGCCCACCATGTCGTCGGAGGTGGCTGAATTCTTCCGGAGTTGTGACGTGTGCCAACGCCACAAGGCGAGGAGGACAAAGAACCCGGGTCTCCTCCAACCCTTGCCCATCCCCGAGCAGCCGTGGCAGGACATCTCCATGGATTTCATCACGGGTTTGCCCAGAACAGCGGCAGGCCACAATGCAGTGTTGGTGGTGGTGGATTGCTTCAGCAAGATGTCACACTTCATTGCGACGCGTGATACGGTGAGCGCAGAAGGCACGGCTCGGCTGTTCCTCGAGCATGTGGTGCGTCTTCATGGCATTCCGCGGTCCATTGTGAGCGACCGTGACCCGCGTTTCACAAGCAAGTTGTGGCGAGAAGTCATGGAGCGGTACGGCAGCAAGGTGCAGCTGTGGACCAGTTTTCATCTCCAAACTGACGGGCAAACGGAGTGAACGAACCAGACGTTAGAGCAGCTCCTCCGTACAGTGGGTGCTCCGGACAAGACGGCGTGGGACCAGCGGTTGCCGGTCGCTGAACTGGCGTACAACTCCGCCACGTCCGCCTCCACCGGCAAGGTGCCATTTGAGGTGGTGAATGGGAAAGTGCCCGCCACGCCCCTCAGTTTGCACGTCGCAAGTAACCTGCCCACGGTGGAGTCTACCGCACGTGACTTCACGCAGATTTGGATGGCAAAACGGCATGCATTGGCAAAGGTGTAAGTGCAACAGAAAGTGCAAGCGGACCACCGACGCGCAAATGCAACACTCAAGGTCGGTGACTGCGTGCTTCTTAACAGCGCGCACGTCAAGCTTCGCGGGGTCCGGTTAGACAAGTTGAAACCCTGGTGGCTTGGTCCGTTCGAGGTGCTCGAAATGCGGACACCCGTGGTGGCACGGTTGGCTCTCCCGCCTTCCATGCCAGTCCACGACGTGTTCCACATCTCCAAGCTCAAGCTCTACCATGATCCGGCCGAGCATTTTTCTGGTTGCAGTTCAGAGCCTCCCCCTCCGGTGGTGATCGAGGGCGAGCAAGAGTTTGAGGTGGAGGCCATCCTTGACCACCGTCGGCGTGGCCGTGGATGGGAGTACCTGGTCAAGTGGAAGGGCTATGATGCGGCCCACAACTCATGGGAGCCTGCATATAACTTCAACGTTGGCGGGGTGAATGCCATCCTCCAACAGTATCAAGAGCGAACCGGGGCGGCTCGCTCCTAAGGGGGGGGGTAGTGTAAGCCGGACAGTGCCAACGGCACTGATCAAGACTTGAGGCTTCCTTGAGTGTGTCATCTGACTATGAATTTGGAATATACAGGAAAAACCGTGCAAGATCGACCCAAGAACGGGGTCGATCCATCAAGAATTGAGGAAGTTACGTCCGGCCGAAGGTTGGACCGGCCAAGGGGAAAACAGGTGACGGGAATTCATCCCCAAGGACCAAGGCTCGACCCTCGGAAGACCCGACAAGGCCGAAGCGCCCCTTGGGGCCCAGTTAGTCAATGAATCAAGGATGATTGAGGGCCAAGGACGCTTCGGAATGGCGCCTCGATATGTTATTGCCAGAGAGGGCGCTTCGGGCGGCCGTCACCGCCGGTAGTGGTGCTGCCAGCGGCAGATTGTCGTGGTTCACGGAAACGGCCATATCTCGGCCGTTCCTCCACGGAATGATGCGATTCTTGGTACATTAGAAACTTGGGAAGATAAGCTACGTGATGCTAAAGCAATAATGCTCATCCCAGGCCCGTACAGAGCCGCGCACGGCTCAGCGACCTCGGGTCGCCTAGCATGTGTCGTCATGTACATATAGTCTTGTATGTTAACACTTGAATAACAAGTACAGTTTACTCCCACTGTGCCACACGTATTCCCGTGCTCCCCCAAGATGACCCTACGCTTCCACAAACCCGGGAAGGTGTGCACCGGCCGCCCGTTGGTCGCCGTTGCCGCCGGTTGGTACCCACACCATCAGGTTGAGGCTAGCACACCGCGCCTGGTTTACAATTTAGGTCATCAGAGGACTTCTGACCCTCCTAGCCAAGCTGGCAAAGTGCTGCCAGGCTTACTCGGTGGACAGAGGGGAACTCCAGCAAGACAAACAACTTCTAGACCCTCCTAACCAGGCTGACACGGCACTGCCAAACACACTGGGTCGATAGAGGGATTCTCCAACATAGCCCGACTGTCCAGAAAGCATCAGCTCTGTAAAGCAGAGCTGAGGTTCGACACTGACTCTGGGCTCTCTCGCCAATACACAACTCCTGGCCCACAAATGGGCAACGTGAAGCAAGACAGCTCAAGCTAGGCAGCTTGAGTCTTGCAAGTAGTCTGGCCACCATAGCGAAGTAGTCAGGCCTTGAGGTAGTCAGGGGTGTGCTCCTGCCCAGGCTGGCAGACTGTTGTTAGGCTTACTGGGGTCTTGAGATGAGAGCGACTACAGAGTCTTGGTCTGAGGCGTTGTTTGTCAGAGATGGACTGTTGTTATTGGTTACTAGAGTTACTGCTGGAGTTGCTTGCTGAGTTACTTGCTGAGTTACTAGACTGACTGAGTCCTGTCTGCTTTTATACTGGGATGCTAGTAAGTTGACCAGCTGCTCCGTAACCAGAAGAATGTTCGTGTTGCGAGGTCGTAGCTTCATCCTCAAGGAAACTTCTCGGTCCAAGGCACGTAGCTTCCTCCTCAAGGAAGCTTCTAGAAGGCTAGCAACTTGGAAGTCGTCTCAGCTGGTGAGTCGCGCATGTTGTTGCTGACGTAGGACGGTCCGCACTCTTGGCTCCGCATGTAGCTGCTGAGTCATGCATGTAGTAGCTGATGCTGCTGTTGAGTTGTGCATGTGGTATTTGATGCAATGCTGAGTCGTGCATGCACCACCTGATACAGAGTGATCCCGGCTCTAGAGCTTTGTTTGCATGTGCTGATGCAAGCGGTCCCAAGAGTCTAGTCAGGTGTAGTCCCACCCTGACTGGTCTGGGCCAAGTATCTAGCAGTGCTTGCTTGCACTTCGCAGCTGCTGACCAAGCTGGGCCTACAGGCATGCACAGCCCTACTGTGCATGCAACACATAAAGATCCAGGCTCCTATCTACCCTTGGACCTGGATGCCTGAATTAGATCTGGCCTGTACATCAGAAATTCCTGGCCAAGCCGTACCCAGGTATTCACGGACAAAAATCCATAACTTCGCGTACATAACTTCGATTGTCAATCTGACTGCGTCATGTCAAAGTTGTTGCTCAGCGCAGTCATCGCTCACTCCAACGACGTCACTCTGGCTAAAAGAGTGAAAAAATGAAAACATACATGCTACTTGTGAGCAGATGCTTTCACATCAGTGTTGAATGAAATTAGATGCAGCTATGTGAGCGCCATCAACTAAAACAAATCGAGAAATTTTAACGTGGGTTGCATCGAACAAGTTAAGTAGCTTTATGAACTTAACGTACTAGGAAACAACTCGTGGCGAGCTGAGTTTGTTTTTCATGATATTGGCCTTAGTGTGCCTGACTATTACGCCAAGCGGAATGTAGGTGGTACAAAAGATGATTCATTCAAGGATTTTGGAAAACTGGATAGTCTTTTTTTAAGTAGTGTCTTTAAGTGACAAGTGTCGAGTGAGTCGAGCACATGTATAATGTTGGAAAAAGGGCAACCGTCCGATACTCTTCATCTACTGATCTACTGGGCTCGGCACAACATCAACAAAAGGAAAAACAAGAGGGCCGAGAGAGAGATCCCCATCTCTCTCTCTCGACCCTCCTGTCTATCCTACATGGCGGGGCATGGTATGGCTGTGGGCAGGCCTCATTAGGCGTCCCATTGATCCATCCATCCGCAGCCCTACTCTCTCTACTCATCCTATGGGAGCTCCGGAGAGCTGACAGAACAACTCTACCGGACGAGATATATTTGGACAGGTTTTGGACAAACAGGGTGTGTGGTTCGGCAGACAAAGCGAGAGTGCGAGCATGAGCTCCTCTTAACTCTGAGTCTGCTGACGTGGCAAGGAACAAGAGCACGCGGAAGACACTGCTCTTTCTAAAGATGGATCCTGCGCTCATGAATCATGCAAAGGCAGTTGGAAGGATCGTGGCCGTCGCCGAGTCAAGAGGTGCGGTCCTTCCGTCATCTCAAGACAACCGGCCGAGAGATCGGCGACTATGAGAAGCTACCGTAGATCCGGACGATCTCGTCCGTGGATCGCACCGAGGGCGCTGGGCATCTGCCAACCTCGGTGCTGAGAATCTTTAATGGTTGGTTATTTTGGTAAGATTACATCAGATTATTATAGCCTGTGATCTAAGCTCTCAAACGCATCCAAACACACCCAAAATGGAGCAGTAGAGCCTCTGCTGCGGCCGTCAAAGTAACCCTTGGTGGAGCCACCCACCTTGCCTTGCACGCTAGGCAACGGGAGGTGCTTCGACGATGATCTGTTGGAGCGCCTTTCCTCGCCCAGAAGTCAAGGAGAGCGACATCCTGGTCAAGGAGGTCCCTGTGATTACTTCATTCATACCCCAGGTGCATTTGGAGCTCGTTGGAGACGCACGCGGACCACCGCGGTGGAGTTATCCCGTCACCCATGACGGAGACCCAGATTCCACCCGCTCACCACCCGAAATTTGGATGGGGCTAACTTTCTGAATTCTCAATCAAATTGAGCAACTGAAAGCTCGAAACCACATGGAAAAATCTAAGGAGTCCAAATCTGCAATCATATTAGACATTCAACCTCTCTCTAGTGGTTTAACCAGGAAAACGTCAAACGGCATCCATGGCATGGGCATTTTTAACAATCTCCCCCGTGCACCTTCCATGCCAGATGTCTCATGCTCACTCTCGCTCGTCCGCTCCTGCGCCTTCAAGCCCTTCACAGCTTGTCAACTCAAGCCCTCCAAGGCTGATGACGTGCCGATCCTGGGACTGCACCTTGGTGAAGTAATCAGCGAGCATGTGTTTCGTGCTGTAATGTTGCAGCACAACCTCTCCCTTCTCCACCATGTCGCGCGCGTAGTGGTAGCGCACATCGGTGTGCTTCTTCCTCTTGTGCTACGTCGGGTTATTGGTCAGCGAGATGGAGCCGGTGTTGTCCTCTTGAACCACTGTAGGCTCCTGGTGCGGCACGCCCAGCTCCCCCAGTAATCTGCAGAGCCACACCACTTCCTTGACTGCCTCGGCCAGAGCGATGTACTCCGCCTCCACTATGGAGGTGGCGACGCAGTCCTGCTTCCTGCTGCACCACGAGACCGTTGTACCTGCGAGGAAGAACACATATCCAGAAGTGGAATTCCTCTTGTCCACATAGCCGGCGTAGTCCGCGTCAGTGTACCAGACCAGCCGCAAAGGGTCTGACCTCCCCTTTCCATCGTACTTCAAGCGCGCGTGCCGCGTTGCCTGCAAGTACCGGAGGATGCGCATCGCCGCCTGCCAGTGAAGTGGCCGAGGGTTGGCCACATACCTGCTCACCTGGCCCACCGCGTAGGCCAAGTCCGGCCGAGTCGCCACCATGGAATACATCAGGCTGCCCACCACAGATTGGTAGGGCACCTCCGCCATGTCCTCACTCTCCTCTTTAGTTTGCGGCGCCATCGCCGCACTCAGCTTACAGCTTGTGGAAACCGGACTGCCCACTGGTTTGCAATCCTCCATGCCGTACCGCTTCAAGACCTTGGCCACGTACTTGGCCTGTCCCAGCTCAAGTGTGCGCGCCCTCCGGTTCTGCGTGATGCTCACCCCGAGGTAGTACTCTAGCTCCCTCATGTCCGTCAACTTGAATCTGCTGCTCAGCTGCTCCTTGAGCTGCTGCAAAGCCGCCAGATCTGATGAGCACAGGATCAGGTCGTCCATGTAAAGTTGATAATCTGATGGAGTCCCTTGCTGCACCGCACGTACACGCTGTGATCTGACTCACAGCGCTTGAAGCCAAGCTCCGCCATATAGCCATCCATCTGCTGGTATCAGCACCTAGGCACCTGTTTTAGCCCGTACAAGGCCTTCTGCAGCTTGCACACCTTGCCCTCCAGCGCATCCACCACCTCCGGCACTTTGAGGTAGATCTCCTTGTCGATGATGCCATTCAGGAATGTCGTCTTGACATCCATTTGGTGGATCTCCATGTCCTTTGTGGCTGCCACCACGAGGATCGTCAGGATGCTTGTGAACTTGGCGACAAGCGCGAACGTCTCATCGTATTGTTCACCTTTCCGCTACGCGTACCCCTTCGCCACTAGCCTCGCCTTGTATTTCTCCACCTTGCTGTCCTTGGTGAGCTTCACTTTGAACACCCACTTAGAGCTGATCACCTTCGCCCCCTCAGGCTGATCCACCAGCTCCCAAGTGCCGTTCTCAGCAAGGGACGCAAGTTCAGATCTTATTGCTTCGCCCCACTGCTGCCCGTCAGGTCGTGCAAGAGCCTCTTATACAGTTGTTGGCTCCGTTGCGGCTGCCATCATGCACCGCGCCATGCTGACCCAGCGGCCCGTGCTCGCGTCATACCGCTTCACCGAATTCCGCTGCCTCCGGCTGCGACACGGCAACCTTGGTGACGCTGGCTGCTGGTCCTGATGCTGCTATGCTCCAACGTTGTCCTCGGCCACGGGCTCCCCGCGTCGGCTGCTGCGTCCTGTGCTCCAGTGACACCTGCACCTGCTGCATTGCCCTGTTGCGCTCCAGCACCGTCATCCTCCGAAGACCCGTCATCGATCTCTTCAGCCGCCGGCTCCTCCTCACGTTCAAGGAGTTAGAACCACTCCCCCTGCTTTGGTGAGTGTGCTGCATCGATGTTCTTGTTGCTGCTGTAGTAGCTCTGTTGCTCATCAAACATGACGTCGCAGCTAGTGATGACGTCCTGCGTCCGTAGATCAAAGAGGCGATATGCCTTGAGCGTACTCTCGTACCCAACAAACACGTACGCCTTTGCACGCGGATCCAGTTTGGAGTCTTTTCTTTGCGCGACCTGCACCAACGCGTGCGCCTTACACCCGAACGCCTTCAGGTGCGCCACGCTTGGTTTGCGTCCGCTCTAAGCCTCTTGTGGCGTCTTCCAACCGCCCTTCTCCTCCGACACTACCGTTGGGGTGAGATTGGTGATGTAGCATGCTGTGCTCACGGCCTCGGCCCACAGACTCCGTGGTAGTTTAGCGTCCACGAGCATCGTTCGCGCCATTGTGAGCAGCTTCTGGTTCATACACTCTGCCACGCCATTAGATTTTGCCGTGTACGGAGTGGCCGGCTGCCACTCAATCCCCTGCTCCTTCAGCCACCCTCCGCAGCCCACATACTCCCCGCCATTGTCGATGCGTAGCGCTTTGACCTTGCGGCCAGTCTGCCTCTCCACCACTGCAGCATACTTCTTCAGCTGGTCCAACACATTGCTCTTCCGCTTCATGAAGTAGACGTAGAGTTTTCTGCTGCAATCGTCGATGAAGGTGACGAAGTACCGCGTGTCCCCAATGGACGGCGTCTTGATTGGTCCACACACATCACTGTGCACGACCTCAAGCAGGTTCTCGGCCCGCCGCTGCCCGTCTTCAAATGGCTTGCGCTTTTCCTTGCCCATGATGCAAGGCTCGCACAAATGCTCTATGGAATCTGCTGCTGTATCTGCTGCACCGGTGATGTTGAGGCCGCGAACCATATCGCGCTTCGCCATCTCCTGCACGACTGCGGGCGACGAGTGCCCCAGCCGCCGATGCCACAGTTGCAGGTCTGCTCCCCCCCCCTTTTGCGAGGTTGACGACACGTGCTGGCGGGTCTGTTGCGTCTGTTGCTGAGGGGATGACCTTGGTCTCAATGATGTAGAGGCCTCCCTCGCGCTTTGCCTCGAGCACGACCTCGCCGCCGTCGTCCATCCGCACGACTGCAGCTTTCCCGCGGAAGAGCACTTCATAGCCCTTGTCTGTCAAGCAGCTCACACTCAAAATGTCAGCCAAGCTGGGGACATGTTGTACATTTTGGATAACACACTGCACCTTTTTACCACCAACGACCACCTCCATGTCCACATCACCTTGGCCGGCCGCAGGTTCGACCTTGTCGTTGGCGACCACCATGGACTTTGCAGACTTGGTGTAGTTGATGAATCCCACCTTCTCGACTTGGGTATGCTCCTCCACACCTGAGTTAAGGCACCTCCGGTTGGCACCCTTCAGTTCGTGGTTCTTCGTGCTGTTGAGGAGCGCCTTCTTACCTTTGGCACCCTTGCCGCCGGCCTGCGCCTCCTCCAGACACTCCTTGGCCCAATGGCCCTCCTTGCCACAGTTATGGCATGCACCCCTCTTGGCGGCCTTCTTGCCGCCGCCCTTACCGCCGCCTTGCTTGCCGCTGCTGCTGCCACCCTGCGTTTTGGTGACCAGGGTAGTTGAGGATGACGAGGTCTCGCCACCGCTACAACGATGCACCTCATTGCTGATGTACTCGGCGACTACGCCGTAGGTGAGTTTATCCTCCTGCCAACCTCCCAGCACGGTGATGAGAGGACCCCAACTGACAGGTAGAGCCATGAGGAGCACCATCGCCTGCACCTTTGTGTCAATCTTACACCCCACATCATTGCATTGTGAGGTAGGAGACTCGATCTGTTGCATGACGGAAACGACGTCCTCACCCTCTACGATCCTCGCCGTCAAAAGTCACTTCATTGCAAAGATCTTGTTGGCTAGGGATGTTGACTGGTGGATGGAGCAGAGCTTCTTCCAAGATTCAGCTGCCAGGTCGCAGCCCTGGATGTAGCCCCACTGAGATTCATGCAGCGCCAACAATAGGAGCATCAGCGCCTCCGTGTTCTTCCTCGCGAAGGCCGTCTTCTCCTCGTCTGTTGCGCTCGCATCTTGAACCTCCGTGCCCTTCATGAGATCCAGTAGTCCCTTGTGCGCGAGGTAGATCTCAAAATGCCACAACTACAGCCCAAAGCCTGGGCCACCTATGTACTTTTGGATGGGCGGGGACTCTGTCTTCTGCACCATGTTGAACTTCTGCAATGGACAGTCTCAAAGTGCGACGGCGATGTCGCCCGGAGCGACACTCCCGTGCGTTGCGGAAGCCGTGAACGTCTTGGTAGGCAGGTCAGGGTTGTGGACCCATAACCCTTTGTCAAGAATTTTGTCCTGGAGTGCTCTGATCCACCTAAGTTTCCACGGCTGCTTAGTGCAAAGAGACTTCCAACGGAGGTGTGTGCTTTGGGTCACCACAACACCAAGGGAGCAGAATTCTGGCAGAGTGCAGATTGTGGAAACTGAGAAGGGCTGAGAATCATTAATGGTTGGTTACTTTGGTGAGATTACATCAGATTATCAAAGCCTGTGATCTAAGCCCTCAAACGCATCCAAGCACGCCCAAAACGGAGCAGTAGAGCCCCTGCTACGGGCGTCAAAGTAACCCTTGGTTGAGCCGTCCACCTTGCCTTGCACGCTAGGCAACGGGAGGCACTTCGACGATGATCCGTCGGAGTGCCTTTCCTCGCCCAGAAGTCAAGGAGAGAGTCATCCTGGTCAAGGAGGTCCCTCTGGTCACTGCATTCATGCCTCAGGTGCATTTGGAGCTCGTTGGAGACGCACCCGGACCACCGCAGTGGAGTTATCCCGTCACACATGACGGAGACCCAGATTCCACCCGCCAACCACCTGAACTTTGGATGGGGCTAACTTTCTGAATTGTCAACCAAATCGAGCAACTGAAAGCTGGAAACCACATGGCAAAATCTAAGGAGTCCAAATTTGCAATCACATCAGACATCCCACCTCTCACCAGTGGTTGAACCAGGAAAAAGGGAAACAGCATCCATGGCAGGGGCATTTTTTAACACTGACATCCCAACCACATTCAGCAAAGCCATGCACAGTGACGATGCAAAAGATTGGCGTCCCATAGCAGAGGAGGATTACAAGGCACTCATGAAGAATGAGAACTGGACTCTCAAGGAAGCTCCACATGGCAGCCGGGTAATCGGCTGCAGGTGGATCTTCCAGCGCAAGCACGGTGCTGATGGGAAAGTGCGCAGGTACAATTCATGGCTGGTTGCAAAGGGGTATGTGCAAATTAAGGGTATGGATTACAACAGATGTACCTGTCACAAAGTTTCCCTCCATCCATACAATCCTTGCTCTTGCCGCTGTCATTGTCAAAAAGTACCCCTGCCATGGATGCCGTTTGCTGTTTTCCTGGTTCGACCACTAGGAAGTTGGATGTTTGCTCTGATTGCATATTTGGACTCCCTGGATTTTTCATGCAGTTTCAACATTTCAGTTGCTGGATTTGGTTGAGAATTCAGAAAGTTAGCCCCATCCGAAGTTCGGGTGGTAGGTGGGTGGAATCTGGGTGTCTGTCATTGGTGATAGGACAATTCCACCACCTGTGGTCCGAGTTTGACCTCAATGAGCTCCAAAGGCACGTGGGCCATAAAGGAAGGGACGTGGGAGGTCTCCTGGACCACGACAAGCCTCCTCCCACGTTGGAAGGCCAGGAAGGGCGCTTCGACAGGCCACCGTCGAAGCGCCTCCCGTCACTCACGTTCGTGGGCATGGCGGGCGGCTCCACCATGGGTTACTTCAATGGCCGTAGTAGGGGCTCTACTGCTCCGTTTTGGGCGTATTTGGATGCATTGGAAAGCTCAGATCAAGGCTATAAGAATATCATGTAATCTCATCAAAATTTTCAACCATTAAGTGTCTTCAGCGTTCCTCAGTTTCCGCAACCTGCATTTTGCCAGAATTCTGCTCCCTTGGTGTTGTGGCGATCCAAAGCACACTCCTCCCTTAGAAGTCTCTTTGCATTGAGCAGCCATGGAAACTGTGGTGGATCAGAGCATGCCAGGACAACATTCTTGACAAAGGGTTATTGGCCCACAGCCCTGATCTTCCTGCCAAGACGTTCACAGCGCAACGCACGGGTGTGTCGCTCCGGCCCACTTCGCCGAAAACTACTGGTGCAGTATATGGTGACATGGATGGGCGGATGAATCCTTGACCGAGCATCTCGTCGAGTTGCTTTTTCAGCTTGTACTGTAGGTCTGCTGCCTGGCTTCAGTTCAATGCGATGGTCGATGTCTTATTGAGGAGGTAAGGTTCTTAGGAGTTCGTCAGGGAAGACGTTCGCAAACTCCTGTAGGAGCGGTGCGAACTCTTCAGGTACCATCCCGAACATTTTTCATGCCAATGAGGCCGATGATGAATCAATTGCTACCACTTTTGCTTCTTCCATTGGCTTGAGATGTATGTGCCACGCATGAGCTCCTCGTCATATGCAGTGCTGGGCCACGTTGTGCGGTATCGGCTGCACAAGTTGTCACTTTTTGGCTTCTGTGCCTTCCTCTGGTACTTCCACCTCTATTCTTTCTGCTCTCAGGTTCCATCCCACACGCAAAAGTTGTCATTTGGCACTGTCGATCTCCATGTAGACGTCGTCACTGTTCAAATTGACCTACAGATTGTGCTGGTACAGGAAATCTCGTCCGACGATGGTTTTTTTATCACTGATTGGACAATATCTCCAGACCGTTACATCCAGTAGATCTCCCACTTGTAGTCGTGGTGGTTCTCTAAGTCTCCTTTTCTGTAACCACCCATCGACGGTTTTCCTTCATACACCCCTGGTTTGGTCTACAAACCCAGTTTTTGAACCATGTCGTTGCTCACGAAGCTGTGAGAAGCTCCTCCATCCAATAGTGCCGGTACCGTTCTGTGACTTTTGCATTCTCGAGGCTAGAATTATAGCAGTATCGCCGGTTGGTCGTCCTCGTATCCCTTGTCAAACTTTGCAATCTCAGAAACCCTCTACAGTGATGTAGGCCGTTCAGATGGGTAATCGTTTGGCAGAGATTGCTCCTCACGGACAAGAGTTGCGCCTTTTAATCCTGTCCTTTGCCATTTCCCGGCTCATTTTTCTGCGACGTCCCCCCTTTTTGACCTGCTGCTTGCTCCGGCAGTTGCGAGCAATGTACCCGATTTTTCTGTGATTATAGCAGGTTTGTATATCTCTCTTGTTGGCGGCGTCCACTTCCATCGGAGTCACGGAGTTTGCCGATTGGTTCTTTCTGTTTCCACGATAATTGGGGTTACGAGGTCGCCATCCGTAGGATTCCTCAATCCGAGCGTTGTTGTCGGCCCTGTCGATCCTTTCTGCTACTTCAATCATCAGCGGTAAGTCATTTAGGATGCCAAAAATAACAATTGCTCACCAGATATCTCGCTTGAGGCTGTTGTTATAATGAAAACTAAGTTCTTTGGGGACGATGCCTGCTCCGGTGATGATCTCGCGAAATCTGCATATGTACTCTGCCACGCTGGACTGCTAACGGAGACACTGGACCTTGTACTGTGTGTCGGAATTCTCGTTCAGTTTTCCAAACCGTGCGAGTACCGTGCGCGAGGATTCATTCCAGTCGGTTGGTGGCGTCATTGTATCTTGCCACTGTGGGTTGATCTGCTCCAAGGGTGGAATGCCTGCGGTCGGCGATATGAGACTAGTGTCGTTGGCCGTTGATGACGCTCCGCCGGTCTCCTGCTACCATTGGATGGTCTTTAGATCAGACCACCAACTTAGAGTTAGCTACTGAGCTAACGACCTCTGGAAGAAAAGCCACGAAACTGAAAACGCTCACAAAGGTTTTTACACCTTCTTTTGTTGACATGTGTCATGCACCCTAAACTTAATCAGGCATACATTTCACCTTCAAGAGTATAAACGCCTTAGCATAACATCTCAAGAAGAGCTCAAGTCATCAGTACGCAAGAGAGAATCAAGCAAGGGTTAATTGATAAGCATGCAAGAAAAGTCCTTTTGTAGCTGTCTGTCCAGTCCTAGAACTTAAAAGCACATTCCTGGGGAGTGGCATGACCCAGCCACATCACCAATAAACTTGCGCTGTGGGCTTGACACATCTGCATCCTAGTGTCAAGGTGACAGAACAACCATGTATCTTCCAAGAAGCTATGGAATTTCTTTTTTTGGAAGCTTCCATAAAAAACAAGATGTGCATGGGGCCATGATCAAATTCATGGCCTCTCACTTGGCCAAGTAAAAAAAATGGCTAAGTTAAGCACTCACCCACATGGTGTACTCACAGGTCATATCTCACATGAGACAGAGTATAGTTGAGTCACACCACAACGGATCTAGGGATCATACCTCCACAAGGGGCAGAGCATTCCTGATCTGTCCTACAACACTGAACGAGGGGTAAAAACATTCAACAAATCTCTCCCTTACACCTTACGTCAGTGAGCATCATCATTCCTCATCACTTGCGTTGACCATGCCGATACCTTGCCTGTCCGCCTGGTGAAGATCCTTGTCCAGTGGCTTTGTAAGCATGTCAGCCCGGTTTAGCTTGGTACCGACATACTCGAGCTCCACTGTCTGCTTGTAGACCAAGTCTCAAGCATAGTGGTAGCGGATCTCGATGTGCTTTGTGCGCCTGGACAGGACGGGGTTCTTGGACATGTCAATCACGGTCATGTTGTCAATCTTGATTACCGTCGCCGTTGCCTGTGGTGCCTTCATCTCTGATAGCCGCAGCCACTACATCTCTTAACACACCTCAGCCAAGGAGATGTACTCAGCTTCAGCTGTTGGCAGAGAGACACATTCTTGCTTATGACTTACCCAACTGACTGCACCTCCATTCAACATACACACAAAGCCGGAGGTAGATTTTCTATCATCGATATTCCCTCCCCAATCAGCATCGGTGTAGCACATGAGACGGAGTCACGCGGATCCAGCAATGCCTCCAAACTGGAGCTCCACATGCCGCGTCCCCTGAAGGTAGCGCATGATGCGCACAGCCTGCTAATGAAGTGGACCAGGATTGGCCACAAACTGGCTCACCTACCCAACAACATGGGTTATATCTGGTCGGCTGGCGATCACGGCCTACATCAGACTGCCCACTACAGACTGATATAGGATGCCCAGCATGTCAGTTTTCTCCGCTTCGTTGAATGGGGACACGGAGGAGGAGAGCTTGCACTCTGACCTCATGGGTGTGCTGGTAGGCTTGCAATCTGCCATGTCGTATCATTTGAGGATGGAGTCCATGTACTTTGGTTCAGGCTGATGGTACCTGCTGCTCTTTCATGTTTGATGGCAATTCTAAGATAAAAGTCAAGAGGACTCGTGTCCTTCTGTCAGAAGAATGCAAGAGCGGAGACAACTCCAGCAGAAGCAGGCAGATCCAACGGAACATGCACGCGTACATCAGCGAAGTGACGGAGGCGAGAGCAGTCCCGAGGAGTTAGTTGCGGAGCTTGCGGAGAGGCGAGACACTGAGGATGCGAAGAAGACAGAAGTTGGTGAGAGAGAGTGAGAGCAAATTGAGTGATGAGTCGATGAGTGTTGGGCAAAGGAGCAAGAGTGACGGAGTGAAGAGCTGCAACCTGGGAGTGGTTGGCGAAGGCAAAATGGGCGAGAAGCAAGCAGAGCAAGGACACGGGGGCGAAGCCGCGGAACCAAAGGGAACAGGATAGGAAGAACTGTTTGGGTTAACTCAAGGGATTGAACATCCTCAGTATAAAAGGACAGAACAGGACAATCTAGCAAAGCAACGGCTTCTTTCTGCTAGCCAGACGCGGGTGAGAGATGTCACGTTATTATGGGATGACTCGGCTATTGTTGGTTCAACGGTCTCCAAACTGATCGTTGGCTGCCGAGGTGGTTTGGTCTAGGACCTGAACCATTATTGAGAGGAGATTTTTCTCCTGGGTGAGTGCACTGAGTGAGTTTCTTTGCTGGTGTTTTCTGGCACCCCCCTTGCAACTCCTACAGGGTACTCACACAGGTGGTCAATCTGGAGGATCCAGGAGTCTTCTAGTCCTCCTCCGTTGACGGTGTGGCTACAGATAATGGAGAGGGAGGACTAGGAAGATACTCTGGAGGGGAAACCCTTAGTGGTTCCAGGAGGCTGCGCACTCTGACACGCTATGGGCAGTTGAGCCACCATGGGAGCCCTCTCCTTCCATTGATTTCTCTCAGTTCCATCACTAGTACATGGATGTCAAATATACGAGCATCATAATGTCTGAGAGGGGTTCGGAAGGGTTGCTCTGTAGTGAGCCAAAGGATAAGTAGGACTTGATACTCGATGTAGAAGTAGTGGCGCCAGTATCGGGTGACCTCCCTGTTGTCATCAAAGTTGTAATGATCAGAGTGGAAGTAACTTCTCCTTTGGGAGAAAATAGTCCAGAGGTTGATGTTGTGGATGTCAACGCTGGTTTTCCTTCGCAGGGCGGCATGCCAGGTGTGATAGTTTTGTATTCCAGTGGAGCTGCAGTGAAGTATTGGGATACGTCTGGCAATGGTGAACGTCTCTGGAGAGATTTGTCACTGCTCCCACTACGAGATGGATCGTCGACCTGCCATTTGTGATTATTGGTGAGTTGCTCATGGGGTTGGAGGCGGATGCTATTGGAGCCTTGTAAGAGGTGAGCCGATGTTGGTTGATATGGGGTGAAGATAATGCAGGAAGATGTCGGTATGGAAGTGGGTCAGTGCAGGAGCAACGATGTGATTGGGTGAGTCTTTTGCTGAGTAGAGAACGATGCTGGAGGCTAAGGAACAGCTGATGGTGGGGTGGGCGCAGGGGCAAAGTCACGTGCGCTATGGAAACTTCGACGTAGGTGCAGGTCGTCGCGTACCGGCAATGCGACCGGGCGGATCCGTGTGCCGAGCAGAGAACGATGCGGAAGCGAATGATTGGATGATGACGGAATAGGCGCAGGGGCAAAACCTCGTGCAGTGCAGACGTTTCGGCGTGGGCGCAGGTCTTCGCGAAACAGGCGATGCGACCAGGCAGATCTGTATGCGGAGAGGATGATGAAAACCAGTGATAGCGGAGGAGCAACTGATGGCGGAGTGGGCGCATGGGGGAAACCTCGTGCGCTGCTCAGTAAAGGGATAGGATGCGGCAAGGGGAAGGCGAGAGCCAACGCGCCGCGAGAAATCTGCTACCGGAGTGGGTGCAGGGTGCTGCGAAGATGGCAGCTAGCTCGTGCAGGTCCTTTACTGGCCACAGATGCGGATGATTGCTGATGAGGAAGCGGAGGATGATGGCTGAATCTGGGCACAGTGGCGAACCGCGTCCGTTGCGGAAGTTTTGGCGTGGACGCAGGTCGTCGCAAAATAGGCGATGCGGCCGGGCGGATCCTTGTTCCGAGAAGATGACGAAAACGGATAAAGGCGACGAAGCGATTGATGGCTGAGTGGGCGCAGGGGCGAAACCACGTGCGTTGCGAGGTCATGCTGAAGATGACGACGATGAAGCGGATGAGGAGGCAGATTCGAGTGGACGAGGGAAGCTAGAGTAAGGCTGATGCAAAGATGGACTGGAGGAGATGGTGAATGCTGGTGGATGATGAAGAGGATGTGTAGAGGCTGATGGTGAAGAGGCTGAGGAGGATGACAATGGCACGGCGAGAGTGATGGAGAAGCGATGGCAGGAGCCGGATGGCGGAGTAGTGAGGGAAGCGGTAGTGGGTGCGAGCAAGGCAACCAGTTCCTCTGTTATCAGGAGAGTGACGGCTTGTTCCCCAGTTGGCCCGAGACCAACGGGTAGGAAGACTGGTGGTGTCCGATATCCTAACAACGAGAGGAAGTCGGTTGCAGCAAGGCAAGTCGTGAGATGAGCAGTGATGCCGGTACGTGGATGTCAGGAGAATGACGGCTTGTTCCCCAGTTGGCCCGAGACCGACAGGCAAGAAGACTGGTGGTGTCCGATATCCTGATGGCGGATGGCAATCTACTGCTGCTGACGATGAGCAGAGGCGCTGCAAGAGGACGGCTTGAGATGATGAATGCAAGAAAGCAGAGGTGGATGGGGCGGATGGAGTAGATGAGGCCGATGAAGAGGATGAGGAAGGCAGAAGCACTTGCAGAGGCTGAGATGATGCGAGGCGGCAAGTGGTGGGTGACAGGAAGTTTCCAGGAAGATGGCGGCAAACGGCGGCTCGAGAGCTGCTTGCGGCTGTTGTGGACGAATCCCCGATTGTCGACCACGGGCGTGAGATGAGCGCAGTGTTTGATCAGGAGAATGAGTCGTCACTCTAGTGTGAGGAGTAGTCTAGGCGAAGCTACTGGTGTAAGCTGCTGACAAAGTTGAGGAGCGCGAAGTGGCGGTGATAGCGGTAGACGAATGCTGGACGGAGAAGCAAAGTAGTGGCGAAGGTAAGGTGATGACTGGGTCACGGGGCACCAGGTGATGTTTCCTGATGCTCTGATACCATGTCAGAAGAATGCAAGAGTGAAGACAGCAACAACAGTTGCAGGAAGAACAAACGGAACATGCACGAGTATGTCAGCGAAGTGATGGAGGCGAGAACAGTCCTAAGGAGTTAGTTGCAGAGCTTGCGGAGAGGCGAGACACTGAGGATGCGAAGTATACAGATTTCGGTGAGACAGAGTGAGAGCGAAGTGAGTGATGATTTGATGAGTGTTTGGCGAAGGAGCGAGAGTGACGGAGCGAAGAGCTGCAAGCTGGGAGTGGTTGGTGAAGGCAAGATGGACGAGGAGGGAGCAGAACGAGGACACAGCGGCGAAGCCGTGGAACCAAAGGGAACAGGATGGGAATAACTGTTTGGGTTAACTCTAGGGAGTGAACATCCTCGGCATAAAAGGACACAACAGGACAAACTAGTAAAGCAACGGCTTCTTTCCGCTAGCCGGACACGGGTGACACATGTCACATTATTAGGGGATGTCTCAGCTATTGTCGGTTCAACGTTCTCCAAACTGATCGTTGGCTGCCGAGGTGGTTTGGTCCAGGACCTGAACCATTATTGAGAGGAGATTTTCATCCTGAGTGAGTGCACTGAGTGAGTTTCTTCAGTGGTATTTTCTTACATCTTCATCTCGAATCTGTTGCTCAGCTTCCCCTTGAGATCGTCTAGTAGTTGCGTTGAACAAGAGCATAGAATTGGGTCATCAACGTACAAGGCAACCAACATAGTCTCTTTGTCGCTCCCATGCACGTACATGCTGAGACAATTCTAGGAAGCTTCCTAGCATGCTTGCACTGGCTGGGCGTCAGCGCTCAGTCAGCTCGCGGCGTCAACACAGGTCAGACGCGAAGCGGCAAGGGTTTGGCTAGACGACACAAACACAATGTCAAATCTTATTTCCATAAACAAACACATGCAGAGAGAGATGAAAAATGCCGAGGAAGTGGTGTAGCACGACCGCATGATGCCTGGCGCCACCTGTCCACGCTCCAGGAAGAGCAGGGCATGACCCTTGAAGTGACGCTGAGAGACCGCCTCCGCAATCTCTACCCCAAACCAGGCGTGCCAGTTTCTGAGTTTTGGGATGAAGTCATGGATATTTGCAGATGACTGTTGGGTCTGGGTGCCTCGTGCTCTATCCTTGAGTGGCTGGATGTGGTGCTGCTCCACCTCGGTGAGCAGTACAAGGAGTTTCGATGTGACCTGCTCCGTCGCCATCCAGTTGCTGAGATTGAGCTAATCGACCTTGCCTCCATCTTCGAAGAGCTGCGTAACTACGAAGACATACTGAAGGGTGAGGCTCGCAAAATGTTAGTTGCATTACACCAAGGCTCCTCTTCCGCTGCTGCTGCAGTGACCCAGACTTCATTCACCACCCTTGGTGGATCCTCCAGTGGGGGTCGTGGCTGGTCTGGTGGCAATGGTCGCGGTCATGGGCGCGGCCATGGTAACCAGAGGTGCAGCTACTGTAACCAGACTGGGGCATTTTTGGCGCAGGTGCCCTTCCCTCCAGTGACAGATGATGGAGAAAAAGTAGCACCAGTAGACACAGCAGCAGAAGAAGCAGGCACAACATTAGCATCAGCCACTGCAGCAGTTTCTTGCGATGCAGCACTTTGGTGGACATGGACCACCGGGGCTGAAGCCCTACCATCCTGTAGCAGCAGCCACCTTGGGACTGCTGCCTCAGCATCAGTTTCAGCCGCAGCCTCTGCAGCAGATGCCACCACAGCCTGGACCTTATGGGCTGCCCACACACTACGTGCCACCATTCGTGATGGCTCCGGTGCCGGCCCCAGGATGGGCTCAGCGCGTGTACAACAACATGGCGACCTCGCACATTGCCGACATGCAAGAGGCCACTCCCAACACATTCCCTCCAGAGACCACTGCAGCTTCCCAGCCAGTTCCGCGCCTTGGGCACACGCACATCACCACATCGCAGATTTTTCGTATGCACGAGTGGTTGTTTGATATGGCAGCGTCACATCACATGTCACCTCATGGTCAGTTGTTTGTGTCTCTGTATGTCACACATGATATGGAGGGTGTGTGGACGGGCTCAAGAGAGGTGCTGAGGGTTGAGGGTATTGGGACTGTTGCATTGAAAGCACCGGGAGGGGTCATGTGGCTGACAGGGGTTTCGTATGTTCCTCGAATGAAGGTAAACCTGCTGTCAGGGGGACAGTTGGATGGCCAATTGGGCATGTCAACACTGAAGCAAGAAGAAAAATGCATGCTGTTTGATGTGCACGGTGCACTGCTGGCTAGTGGTCCCTTGCATGTCAACATGTTGTTCCCTGCATTGCCTTCTAACCGTGCACAAACACACCATGACCAAAACAGATCCAAATCACACTGAGCTCATTCACAGGCGGTTGGCTCACATCATTACCGAACTGGTTACAGATCTGTTGAAACACCAACCTGCACATGGTCTGAGCCCTGATGACTGTCCCCACGGTCTAAGAGCATTTGCTTGTCTGAACTGCCAGGAGGGAAAGGCACACCGACAGAGCTTTCCCCTATCACGGCATGTCAACGAGGCACCCCTTGAACTAGTACATGCTGACTTCACTGGATCCATCCCGGTATCCTCAGTCCAGTACGCGTCATTGTATGTTCTGACTCTGACAGATTATTACAGCCGTTTCTGCTGGGCTTTCCTACTCAAAACTAAAGCGGATGCACAGCAGGAAATCATGGAATGGATTTCCCTTGCTGAGCGGCAGACTGGGTGCTCTTTACGCATCCTTCGTATAGACAGGGGTGGGGAATTCCTGGGCCCACTCAAAACAGACTTGAAAACTAGAGGTATTTTCCATCAAACCACTGCTCCTGACACACCTCAACAGAATGGGGTGGCGGAGAGGTGGCACAAAACATTGGGCGATGCTGTGTGCACTCTATTGGCTGAATCTGACCTGACCTTTGGATTCTGGGCGGGAGCTGTCAAACATAAAACCTGGGTATGGAACAAGATACCTCAAGGGTCCCTACCCAGGACCATCACTCCCTGAAGAGATCGTTCAAGAAGAAGGCGAATTTACGTCCTGCACGGGTGTGGGGTACAATGGCTTGTGTGTGGTTTGCTGATCCACAACGCAGTCACAAGCTGAGCGCACGGGGCAGGTGGTGTGTCCTCGTAGGAGTCTCACATGCCTCAAAGGCATGGAGGTTTTGGGACCTTGTGCAACATGCATTCGTCGAGAGTCCACATGCGTCCTTCCTAGAACAAATTCCATACAAGGTGTTCAAGGGCTTCAAGCAGGCACCGGTGCTTACCGTCCCTGAACGATACCCTGAGTATGTCAGTGTACCCATTTTTGTTCCCACCATGCAATCGTAGGTCACAACATCATCCGGAGGACACAAAGTTACGGCCCAGGACACACCGGTCCCCACCAATTTGCTCACACCGACCGATATTGCAAGCACTAGTGCAGAATCCTCAGGATCCCCACCTGGCTTGTCTCCAATGTAGGAAAATCCTGTTCCGATCTGTCGCTCATAACGGAACGTGGCCAAGGTGGACTACAAATAGTTCTACCACACAGTCAGTCCCACACAGCCAGTCCCACACAGCCTATGGCTATCTACCCAGAGCCTCTCACCATTGAAGAGGCAAGGGGGTGCTCAGACTCAGCTATATGGGAAAAGGCTATGATTAGTGAGCTCAACGCTCTTCTTGAGCATGAAGTCTATCAATTGGTGCCTCTTCCACCCAGACGCAAAGCCATTGAATTGAAATGGGTGTTCAAACTGAAACAAAATGTGTAGGGCCTGTTTGAGAAGTACAAGGCCAGACTGGTGGCGAAGGGCTTCCACCAGATACCGGGGCAAGACTTTACAGACACTTACGCCCCAGTGGGCAAGTACACGTCAGGTCGTGTGCTTCTAGGGATTGCAGCACACGAGGAATGGGAGATACACCAAATGGACGTCAAGAATGCTTTTCTGAACGGACCACTGGAAGAGGAAACTTATGTGGAACAGCCACCAGGGTTCACAGATGGGACAGACAAAGTCTGGCTTCTGCTAAAGGCACTGCATGGACTGAAACAAGCACCACGTTGTTGGAACAAGGAGATCAGCCGGACACTGGCACTTGGAGGGTTTCTGCAAAGTCTGTCTGACAGATCTGTATTCATCCTCTGGGTGAAAGGCATTCCAGTTGCTCTTCTGGTGTACGTGGATGACTTAGTGATACTCTCACCCTCCCTTTCTCTTGTCCAAGCAACAAAAGAACTGCTCACTGCACACTACCGCATGACTGACCTAGGAGAAGCACACAACTGCCTACCGGTGACTTTCCTTCCGTGGCACACTCATCACGTGCTTGGCACATGGTCGAGAATGTCTGAATCCTGTGTGGCAAGGCGGCCGCACATGTAGTCTGGCGCCTGGCACATGCGCGAATCGAGGCCGAGTGGGGTCGTGCGTTGGAATACCTGTGCTCAGTCAGTACACCCGCGGTGAGGTACTTGTTAGAAAAGAACGTGGTCGGGGACATTCCACCTGTCGTTTGGTCACTGCTCCATTTTCCCTTTCCGCGCGGGGGGCACAGCACCTCCAACGCGTTGGAGTCGCTGAACACGTGGATCCGACAGGCGCGCAAAACGTACCCCATCTTCTACTTCGCCGCAATGTGGAAGTATACACAGCGGCTCTCTGACACATGCCGCACTACTGCTGCAGACACTACCGGACTGCTCGCGCCTGTGGCTACCGGTAGGCTGCTGAACAATCTCATGACGTCCAGGGAGTACGTGGTGACACCAAGGAGCGCGCTGGTCAGAACCGCACACGACCCTGCCAGCGACATTCCTATTGCGATGGAATGCACCCGCCAAAAGTGCACTTGTGGCAACTTCCAGGAATTTGGCCTGCCCTAAATCCATGGCTGTGCAGTGCTCCTGGCTACAGGCTTGAATCCTCAGCAGTGCACAAACCAGGCCCCCTCGGTGACGACGTGGCAGAGGAATTACATTGCATCCTTGCCGAGGCTCAACCTGCGCACCCTCCAGTACGCAATGGAGGACTGGAATGCTCCCAACATTCGCCGTGGATGTGGGCGCCTGCACAGCGCGCGACGGGAGCGATGGCGACGCGAAAGGGAAAACAGGCTGTGCACTACCTGCGTCTACCGTGGCCACAATGATCGGTTTTGCCCCAACCCGCCTGCGCAGTCGCCAGCTGTAGCGGTAGTAGTATTTCACGCAGCGCACGCCGCAGCAGCAACAGAAGAGACACTTGCCAATGCCGCTGCAATGGGACACGATGCTACAAAGGCGGGCATGACAGCTCTGGCTGATGGGTGTGACCTCCTTATGTACACCAAGTTTCCTCTGATGATGACGCTGAGGAGTGACATGGAATGGGAGATGTGAAGAGGGGAGGGGAGCCTGTGTGTGGGGTTCAGTGTTTGCTTCATTATTCTTGGTGGATGAATGACAAGCATGTTCGAGCAAAGTGCTTCTCTCGATGGATTTATTGAATGAACTTTGATGTAACCAAGAATAGGTTTCTTAAAAATATAGATTATCGATGATTTGTGAATAAAACATTGTCCTCACAACTGTGGTCCGTAGTTCTCAAAAAGAAGTCCCCATGTGCCAATTTTTCTTTTGCGTCCTCTGGCGGCCTTCTTGGCCTCCTTCATCCCCTTGCGCTTTCCGGTAGCATACCCATTATTGTAGAAGTAGGCACAACAGGCAGCTAGACATTGAGAACAACCGTACTTAATGTAAAAATCAAGAACCCAAAGTGCAGCCGCCCCTAAAAGAAAGGAAAAGAGAAAGGGAGGAGCTGGTGGAGGGAAATTCAAAGTCTCCATGGTGCCTCAAGTGGTGGTGGTACAATGGAATTGTGAACTTTTCATGGTTATGTACTCTTCCAAAGATGGAGGATAAGTGAAGCACTACTCGCATGACTTACAAACCTTAAACATTAAACCTTAAACAGACACACAACCAACACACACACAC
>SZWC01012172.1:55587-73286 GCA_023375785.1 Penium margaritaceum | reverse complement strand
GCGCCCTAGTTGGGCCCTAGTCGCGCCCTAGTTGCGCCCTAGTTGCGCCCTAGTTGCGCCCTAGTTGCGCCCTAGTTGCACCCTATTTGCGCCCTTATTGCACCCTACTTGGGCCCTAGTTGCATCCTAGTTGCGCCCAACTTGCACACTAGTTGTACCCTAGTTGCACCCTAGTTGCGCCCTAGTTGCACCCTAGTTGCACCCTAGTTGTGCCCTACTTGTGCCCTACTTGCGCCCTACTTGCACCCTAGTTACGCCCTAGTTGCACCCTACTTGCGCCCTAGGTGCGTCTTAGTTGCGCCCTAGTTGCACCCTAGTTGCACCCTTCTTGCACCCTTATTGCACCAAACTTACACCCTACGGGCACCCTACTTACGCCCTAGTTGCGCCTCAGTTGGGCACTAGCTACACCCTAGTTGTGCCCTAGTTGCGCCCTAGTTGCGTCTTACTTGTGCCCTACTTGCGCCCTAGTTGCACCCTAGTTGCGCCATACTTGCACCCTAGTTGCGCCCTAGCTACGCCCTGAGTGCGCGCCCTAGTTATGCACAAGTTGCACCCTACTTGCGCCCTACTTACACCCTACTTGCGCCCTAGTTGCGCCTCAGTTGGGCCAACGATTTATATAATCTAATAACTTATCCTATTCCTGCTAATGACCAATATTTACGATTTATCTATTTAGTATGCATTGTTTTTTGAAAATAATTTTACTTTCACGCGGCTCTTAAATTTTAAGTCCGTCGGACAAGCCGGCAGCCTAAAGTCACCGTTCTGACGGGCGGCGACTAGCTACGCCCTAGTTTTACCCTAGTTGCACTCTAGTTGCGTCCTACTTGTGCCCTATTTGCGTCCTAGTTATGCCTTAGTTTCACCCTAGTTGCGCCCTAGTTGCACCTTAGGTGCGCCCTAGTTGCGCCCTAGTTGCGCCCTAAATGTGCCCTAGTTGCGCCCTAGTTGCACCCAAGTTGTGCCCTAGTTGCGCCCTAGTTGCCCCTAGTTGCACCCTTATTGCGCCATAGTTGCGTCCTAGTTACGCCTTAGTTGCGCCCTAGTTGCACCCAAGTCGAACCCTAGTCGCGCCCTAGTTGCGCCCTAGTTGCACCCTCGTTGCGCCCTAGTTGCCCCTAGTTGCACCCTCGTTGCGCCCTAGTTGCCCCTAGTTGCACCCTCGTTGCGCCCTAGTTGCCCCTAGTTGCACCCTCGTTGCGCCCTAGTTGCCCCTAGTTGCACCCTCGTTGCGCCCTAGTTGCCCCTAGTTGCACCCTCGTTGCGCCCTAGTTGCCCCTAGTTGCACCCTCGTTGCGCCCTAGTTGCCCCTAGTTGCACCCTCGTTGCGCCCTAGTTGCCCCTAGTTGCACCCTCGTTGCGCCCTAGTTGCCCCTAGTTGCACCCTCGTTGCGCCCTAGTTGCCCCTAGTTGCACCCTCGTTGCGCCCTAGTTGCCCCTAGTTGCACCCTCGTTGCGCCCTAGTTGCCCCTAGTTGCACCCTCGTTGCGCCCTAGTTGCCCCTAGTTGCACCCTCGTTGCGCCCTAGTTGCCCCTAGTTGCACCCTCGTTGCGCCCTAGTTGCCCCTAGTTGCACCCTCGTTGCGCCCTAGTTGCCCCTAGTTGCACCCTCGTTGCGCCCTAGTTGCCCCTAGTTGCACCCTCGTTGCGCCCTAGTTGCCCCTAGTTGCACCCTCGTTGCGCCCTAGTTGCCCCTAGTTGCACCCTCGTTGCGCCCTAGTTGCCCCTAGTTGCACCCTCGTTGCGCCCTAGTTGCCCCTAGTTGCACCCTCGTTGCGCCCTAGTTGCCCCTAGTTGCACCCTCGTTGCGCCCTAGTTGCCCCTAGTTGCACCCTCGTTGCGCCCTAGTTGCCCCTAGTTGCACCCTCGTTGCGCCCTAGTTGCCCCTAGTTGCACCCTCGTTGCGCCCTAGTTGCCCCTAGTTGCACCCTCGTTGCGCCCTAGTTGCCCCTAGTTGCACCCTCGTTGCGCCCTAGTTGCCCCTAGTTGCACCCTCGTTGCGCCCTAGTTGCCCCTAGTTGCACCCTCGTTGCGCCCTAGTTGCCCCTAGTTGCACCCTCGTTGCGCCCTAGTTGCCCCTAGTTGCACCCTCGTTGCGCCCTAGTTGCCCCTAGTTGCACCCTCGTTGCGCCCTAGTTGCCCCTAGTTGCACCCTCGTTGCGCCCTAGTTGCCCCTAGTTGCACCCTCGTTGCGCCCTAGTTGCCCCTAGTTGCACCCTCGTTGCGCCCTAGTTGCCCCTAGTTGCACCCTCGTTGCGCCCTAGTTGCCCCTAGTTGCACCCTCGTTGCGCCCTAGTTGCCCCTAGTTGCACCCTCGTTGCGCCCTAGTTGCCCCTAGTTGCACCCTCGTTGCGCCCTAGTTGCCCCTAGTTGCACCCTCGTTGCGCCCTAGTTGCCCCTAGTTGCACCCTCGTTGCGCCCTAGTTGCCCCTAGTTGCACCCTCGTTGCGCCCTAGTTGCCCCTAGTTGCACCCTCGTTGCGCCCTAGTTGCCCCTAGTTGCACCCTCGTTGCGCCCTAGTTGCCCCTAGTTGCACCCTCGTTGCGCCCTAGTTGCCCCTAGTTGCACCCTCGTTGCGCCCTAGTTGCCCCTAGTTGCACCCTCGTTGCGCCCTAGTTGCCCCTAGTTGCACCCTCGTTGCGCCCTAGTTGCCCCTAGTTGCACCCTCGTTGCGCCCTAGTTGCCCCTAGTTGCACCCTCGTTGCGCCCTAGTTGCCCCTAGTTGCACCCTCGTTGCGCCCTAGTTGCCCCTAGTTGCACCCTCGTTGCGCCCTAGTTGGGCCCTAGCTGCGCCCTAGTTGTGCCTTAGTTGGGCACTAGCTACGCCCTAGTTGTGCCCTAGTTGCGCCCTAGTTGAGTCTTGCTTGCGCCCTACTTGCGTCCTAGTTGCGCCCTAGTCGCGCCCTAGTTGCGCCCTAGTTGCACCCTAGTTGTGCCCTAGCTGCGCCCTAGTTGCACCCTAGTTGCGCCCTAGTTGCGCCCTAGTTGCGCCCTGATTGCACCCTGGTTGCGCACTAGTTGCGTCCTAGTTGCGCCCTAGTTGCGCCCTAGTTGCGCCCTAGTTGTGCCCTAGTTGCGACCTAGTTGTGTCCTAGTTGTACCCTAGTTGCACTCTATTTGCGCCCTTATTGCACCCTACTTGCGCCCTACTGGCACCCTACTTGCGCCCTAGTTGTGCCTTAGTTGGGCACTAGCTACGCCCTAGTTGTGCCCTAGTTGCGCGCTAGTTGCTTCCTACTTGTGTCCTACTTGCGCGCTAGTTGCGCCTTAGTAGCGCCTTAGTTGCGCCCAACTTGCGCACTAGTTGCACCCTAGTTGCGTCCTAGTTGCGTCCTAGTTGCGCCCTACTTGCGCTCTAGTTGCACCCTAGTTGCATCCTACTTGCGCCCTAGTTGCGCCCTAGTTGCGCCCTAGTTGCACCCTAGTTGCGCCCTAGTTGCACCCTAGTTGCGCCCTAGTTGCGCCCTACTTGCGCCCTACTCTCGCCGTAGTTGCGCCTCAGTTGGGCACTAACTACACCCAAGTTGTACCCTAGTTGCGCCCTAGTTGCGTCCTACTTGTGCCCTACTTGCGCCCTAGATGTGCCTTAGTTGCGCCTTAGTTGCGCCTTCGTTGCGCCTTAGTTGCACCCTAGTTGCGCCCAAGTTGCGCCCTAGTTGCGCCCTAGTTGCACCCTAGTTGCGCCCTAGTTGCGCCCTAGTTTCGCCCTAGTTGCGCCCTAGTTGCGCCCTAGTTACGCCCTTGTTGCGCCCTTGTTACGCCCTCGTTGCTCCCTCGTTGCGCCCTCGTTGCGCCCTCGTTGCGCTCAAGTTGCGCCCTAGTTGCACCCTTGTTACGCCCTAGTTGTGCCCCACTTGTGCCGTAGTTGCGCCATACTTGCGCCCTACTTGCGCCGTATTTGCACCCTAGTTGCACCCTTATTGCGCCATAGTTGCGCCCTAGTTGCGCCCTACTTGCACCTTAGTTGCGCCATAGTTGCGCCCTAGTTGCGCCCTAGTTGCGCCCTAGTTGCACCCTAGTTCCGCCCTAGTTGCGCCCTAGTTGCGCCCTAGTTGCGCACTAGTCGCGCCCTAATCACGCCCTAGTCACGCTCTAGTTGCGCCCTAGTTGCACCCTAGTTGCGCTCTAGTTGCACCCTATTTGCGCCCGTATTGCTCCCTACTTGCGTCCTAATTCGCCCTTCTTGCGCCCTAGTTGTGCCTTAGTTTGGCACTAGCTACGCCCTAGTTGTGTCCTAGTTGCGCCCTAGTTGCGTCCTACTTGTGCCCTACGTATGCGCTAGTTGCGCCTTAGTTGCACCTAAGTTGCGCCCAACTTGCACACTAGTTTCACCCTAGTTTTGCCCTAGTTGCGTCCTAGTTGTGCCCTTGTTGCGCCCTAGTTGCGCCCTGGTAGCGCCCTGGTTGCGCCCTAGTTGCGCCCTAGTTGCACCCTATTTGTGCCCTAGTTGCGCCCTAGTTGCGACCTAGCTGCTTCCTAGTTTTGTCCAAGTTGTGCCCTAGTTGTGCCCTAGTTGTGCCCTAGTTGCGCCCTACTTGCGCCCTAGTTGTACCCTACTTGCACGCTAGTTGCGTCTAAGTTGCGCCCTAGTTGCGCCCTAGTTGTGCCTCAGTTGGGCACTAGCTACGCCCTAGTTGTACCCTACTTGCGCCCTAGTTGAGTCCTACTTGTGCCCTATTTAAACCCTAGTTGCGCCTTAGTTGCACCCTAGTTGCGCCCTACTTGCGCCCTAGTTGCGCCCTAATTGCGTCCTAGTTGCGCCCTAGTTGCGCCCTAGTTGTACCCTACTTGCGCCCTAGTTGAGTCCTACTTGTGCCCTATTTAAACCCTAGTTGCGCCTTAGTTGCACCCTAGTTGCGCCCTACTTGCGCCCTAGTTGCGCCCTAATTGCGTCCTAGTTGCGCCCTAGTTGCGCCCTATTTGCGCCTTTGTTGTGCCCTAGTTGCGCCCTAGGTGCGCCCTAGTTGCGCCATAGTTACCCCCAGTTGCGTCCTAGTTGCGCCCTAGTTGCACCCTAGTTGCGCCCAAGTCACGCCCTAGTCGCGCCCTAGTCGCGCCCTAGTTGCGCCCTAGTTGCGCACTAGTTGGACCCTAGTGGCGCCCTAGTTGCACCCTAGTTGCGCCCTAGTTGTGCCCTAGTTGCAACCTAGTTGCACCCTAGTTGCGCCCTAGTTGCCCCCAGTTGCGCCCTAATTGCGCCCTAGTTGCGCCCTAGTTGTGCCCTAGTTGCGCCTTAGTTGCGCCAAGTCGCGCCCTAGTCGCGCCCTAGTCGCGCCCTAGTTGCGCCCTAGTTGCGCACTAGTTGCACCCTAGTTGCGCCATAGTTGTGCCCTAGTTGCGCCCTAGTTGTGCCCTAGTTGCATCTTAGTTGCGCCCTAGTTGCGCCCTAGTTACCCCCTAGTTGCACCCTAGTTGTGCCCGGGAGCACTAGTTACACCCTAGTTCACCCTACTTGCACCCTAGTTGCACCCTAGTTACGCACTAGTTGCACCCTAGTTGCATCCTAGTTACGTCCTACTTGCGCCCTAGTTGCGCCCTACTTGCGCCCTACTGGTGCCTACTTGCGCCTTAGTTGCGCCTCAGTTGGGGACTAGCTACGCCCTAGTTGCCCCCTAGTTGCGCCCTTAGTTGCGTCTTACTTACAACCTAGTTGCGCCTTAGCTGCGCCCTAGTTGCACCCAACTTGCAGACTAGTTGCACCCTAGTTGCGCCCTAGTTGCGCCCTAGTTGCGCCCTTGTTACACCCTAGTTGCGCCCTAGTTGCGTCCTAGTTGCGCCCTCGTTGCGCCCTCGTTACGTCCTAGTTGCACCCTAATTGCGCCCTAGTTGCGCCCTAGTTGCGCCCTAGATGCCCCCAGTTGCACCCTAATTGCGCCCTAGTTGCGCCCTAGTTGCGTCCTAGTTGCGCTCTAGTTGCGCCCTAGTTGCGCCCTAGTTGCGCCCTAGTTGCGCCCTAGTTGCGCCCTAGTTGTGCCCTAGTGACGCCCTAGTTGCGCCCTAGTTGCGCCCTAGTTGCGCCCTAGTTGCGCCTAGTTGCATCCTGGTTGCGCCCTTTTTGCGCCTTAGTTGTGCCCTAGTTGCGCCCTACTTGCGCCATACTTGCGCCCTAGTTGCGCCATACTTGCACCCTAGTTACGTCTTAGTTGCGCCCTAGTTGCGCCCTTCTTGCAACCTTATTGCACCCTACTTACACCCAGTTGGCGCCCTACTTGTGTCCTAGTTGCGCCTTAGTTGGGCACTAGCTACGCCCTAATTGTGCCCTAGTTGCGCCCTAGTTGCGTCTTACTTTCGCCCTACTTGCGCCATAGTTGCACCCTAGTTGCACCCTACTTGCACTCTAGTTGCGCCATAGTTGCGCCCTAGTTGCATCCTAGTTGCGCCCTAGTTGCGCCCAGGTTGCACACAAGTTGCAACCTACTTGCGCCCTACTTGCACCCTACTTGCGCCCTAGTTGCGCCTCTGTTGGGGACTAGCCACGCCCTAGTTGTACCCTAATTGGCCCTATTTGCGTCCTACTTGTGCCCTATTTGTGCCCTAGTTGCGCCTTAGTTACGCCCTAGTTGTGCCCTAGTTGCGCCCTAGTTGCACCCTAGTTGCGCCATAGTTGCGCCCTAGTTGCACTCTAGTTGCACCCTACTTGCGCCAAAGTTGCGCCTAAGGTGCGCCCTAGTTGCGCCCAACTTGCAAACTAGTTGCACCCTAGTTGCGCCATTCTTGCGCCCTTATTACACCAAACTTACACCCTACTGGCGCCCTACTTGCCCCCTAGTTGCGCCTCAGTTGGGCACTAGCAACACCCTAGTTGTGCCCTAGTTACGTCCTAGTTGCATCTTACTTGCGCCCTACTTGCGCCCTAGCTGCACCATAGTTGCGCCATACTTGGACCCTAGCTGCGCCCTAGTTGCGCCCTAGTTGCGCCCTGAGTGCACGCCCTAGTTGCGCACAAGTTACACCCTACTTGCGCCCTACTTGCACCCTACTTGCGTCCTAGTTGCGCCTCAGTTGGGCACTAGCTACGTCCTAGTTGTACCCTAGTTGCGCCCTAGTTGCGCCCTAGTTGCGTCCTACTTGTGCCCTATTTGCGCCCTCGTTGCGCCTTAGTTTCGCCCTAGTTGCGCCCTAGTTGCGCCCTAGGTGCGCCCTTGTTGCGCCCTAGTTGCGCACTAGTTGTGCCCTAGTTGCGCCCTAGTTGCGCCCTAGTTGCGCCCAAGTTGCGCCCTAGTTGCGCCCTAGTTGTCCCCAGTTGCGCCCTAATTGCGCCCTAGTTGCGTCCTAGTTGCGCCTCGGTTGCGCCCTCGTTGCGCCCTAGTTGCGCCCAAGTCGCGCCCTAGTCGTGCCCTAGTCGCGCCCTAGTCGCGCCCTAGTCGCGCCCTAGTCACGCCCTAGTTGCACCTTAGTTGCGCCCTAGTTGCACCCTAGTTGTGCCCTAGTTTCCCCCTAGTTGCGCCCTAGTTGCGCCCTAGTTGTGCCCTAGTTCCGTCCTAGTTGCGCACTAGTTGCGCCCTAGTTGTGTCCTAGTCGCGCCCTAGATGTGCCCTAGTTGCGCCCTAGTTGCGCCATACTTGCGCCCTAGTTGCACCCTAGCTGCACCCTAGTTGCGCCCTAATTGCGTCCTAGTTGCACCCTACTTGCGCCCTACTCTCGCCCTAGTTGCGCATCAGTTGGGCACTAGCTACGCCCTAGTTGTACCCTAGTTGCACCCTAGCTGCGTCCTACTTGTGCCCTACTTGCGCCATAGTTGCGCCTTAGTTGCACCTTAGTTGCGCCTTAGTTACGCCTTAGTTGCGCCCTAGTTGCGCCCAAGTTGCGCCCTAGTTGCGCCCTAGTTGCACCCTAGTTGCGCCCTAGTTGCGTCCTAGTTGCGCTCTAGTTGCGCCCTAGTTGCGCCCTAGTTGTACCCTTGTTTCGCCCTTGTTGCGCCCTCATTGCGCCCTCGTTGCGCCCTCATTGCGCCCTTGTTACGCTCAAGTTGCGCCCTCGTTGCGCCCTTCTTACGCCCTAGTTGTGCCCCGCTTGTGCCGTAGTTGCGCTCTACTTGCGCCCTACTTGCGCCCTACTTGCGCCCTAGTTGCACCCTTGTTGTGCCCTAGTTGCGCCCTAGATGCATCCTAGTTACACCCTAGTTCCACCCTAGTTGCGCCCTAGTTGTGTCCTAGTTGCGCCCTAGTTGCGCCCTAGTTGCGCCCTAGTTGCGCCATAGTCGCGCCCTAGTCGCGCCCTAGTCACGCCCTATTTGCGTCCTAGTTGCGCCCTAGTTGCGCTCTAGTTGCACCCTATTTGCGCCCTTATTGCACCCTACTTGCATCCTACTGGCACCCTTCTTGCGCCCTACTTGTGCCTTAGTTGGGCACTAGCTACGCCCTAGTTGTGCCCTAGTTGCGCCCTAGTTGCGTCCTACTTGTGCCCTACTTGCGCGCTAGTTGCGCCTTAGTTGCGCCTTAGTTGCGTCCAACTTGCACACTAGTTGCACCCTAGTTGCGCCCTACTTGTGCCCTAGTTGTGCCCTAGTTGTGCCCTAGTTGCGCCCTGGTTGCGCTCCGGTTGCGCCCTAGTTGCGCCCTAGTTGCACTCTAGTTGCGCCCCAGTTGCGCCCTAGTTGCGACCTAGTTGCGTCCTAGTTGTGCCCTAGTTATGCCCTAGTTGCACCCTAGTTGCACCCTAGTTGCGCCCTACTTGCACCCTAGTTGCGCCCTAGTTGCGCCCTAGTTGCGCCCTAGTTGCGCCCTAGTTGCGCCCTAGTTGCGCCCTAGTTGCGCCCTCGTTGCGCCCTCGTTGCGCCCTAGTTGCGCTCTCGTTGCGCCCTTGTTGCGCCCTAGTTGCGCCCTAGTTGCGCCGTAGTTGCATCCTAGTTGCGCCCTAGTTGCGTCCTAGTTGCGCCCTAGTTGCGCCCTAGTTGCGCTCTAGTTGCGCCCTAGTTGCGCCCTAGTTGCACCCTAGTTGCACCCTAGTTGCGCCTTAGTTGCGCCGTAGTTGCACCCTAGTTGCCCCCTAGTTGCGCCCTTGTTGCACCTTAGTTGTGCCCTAGTTGCGCCCCATTTGCGCCCTACTTACACCCTAGTTGCGCCCTACTTGCACCCTAGTTGCGTCTTAGTTGCGCCCTATTTACGTCCTAGTTGCACCCTTCTTGCGCCCTTATTGCACCCTACTTACACCCTACTGGAGTCCTACTTCCGGCCTAGTTGCACCTCAGGTGGGCACTAGCTACGCCCTAATTGTGCCCTAGTTGTGCCCTAGTTGCGTCTTACTGTGCCGTACTTGCGCCCTAGTTGTACCCTAGTTGCGCCATACCTTCACCCTAGTTGCGCCCTAGTTGCGCCCTAGTTGCGCCCTAGTTGCGCCCTGGTTGTACACAAGTTGCAACCTACTTGCGCCCTACTTGCACCCTACTTGCGCCCTAGTTGCGCCCTAGTTGCACCCTACTTGCGCCCTAGTTGCGCCTCAGTTGGGCACTAGCTACGCCCTAGTTGTACCCTAGTTGCGCCCTAGTTGCGTCCTACTTGTGCCATATTTGCGCCCTAGTTGCGCCTTAGTTGCACTCTAGTTGCGCCCTAGTTGCGCCCTAGTTGCGCCCTCGTTGCGCCCTAGTTGCACCCTAGTTGCGCCCTAGTTGCGCCCTAGTTGCGCCCTAGTTGCCCCCAGTTGCGCCCTTATTGCGCCCTAGTTGCACCCTAGTTGCGCCCTAGTTGCACCCTAGTTGCGCCCAAGTCGCGCCCTAGTCGCGCCCTAGTTGCGCCCTAGTTGCGCCCTAGTTGCGCACTAGTTGCACCCTAGTTGCGCCCTAGTTGCACCCTAGTTGCGCCCAAGTCGCGCCCTAGTCGCGCCCTAGTTGCGCCCTAGTTGCGCCCTAGTTGCGCACTAGTTGCACCCTAGTTGCGCCCTGGTTGCGCCCTAGTTACGCCCACGTTGTGCCCTAGTTGCACCGTAGTTGCACCCTAGTTGCGTCCTGGTTGCCCCCAGTTGCGCCCTACTTGCAAACTAGTTGCGCCCTAGTTGCACCCTAGTTGCGTCCTAGTTGCGCCCAAGTCGCGCCCTAGTCGCGCCCTAGTCACGCCCTAGTTGCGCCATAGTTGCGCACTTGTTGCACCCTAGTTGCGCCCTAGTTGCGCCCTAGTTGCACCCTAGTTGTGCCCTAGTTGCGTCCTAGGTGCGCCCTAGTTGCGCCCTAGTTACCCCCTAGTTACGCCCTAGTTGCGCCCGGGCGCCCTAGTTTCGCCTAGTTGCGCCCTACTTGCACCTTAGTTGCACCCTAGTTACGCACTAGTTGCGCCCTAGTTGCGTCCTAGTTGCGCCCTAGTTGCACCCTAGATGCGCCCTACTTGCACCCTACTGGCACCTAATTCCGTCCTAGTTGCACCTCAGTTGGACACTAGCTACGCCCTAGTTGTCCCCTAGTTGCACCCTTAGTTGCGTCCTACTTGCGCCCTAGTTGCGCCTTAGTTGCGCCCTAGTTGCGCCCAACTTGCACACTAGTTACACCCTAGTTGCGCCCTCGTTACGCCCTTGTTGCGCCCTAGTTGCACCCGGGTTGCGCCCCGGTTGCGCCCTAGTTGCGCCCAACTTGCACACTAGTTACACCCTAGTTGCGCCCTCGTTACGCCCTTGTTGCGCCCTAGTTGCACCCGGGTTGCGCCCCGGTTGCGCCCTAGTTGCGCCCAACTTGCACACTAGTTACACCCTAGTTGCGCCCTCGTTACGCCCTTGTTGCGCCCTAGTTGCACCCGGGTTGCGCCCCGGTTGCGCCCTAGTTGCGCCCAACTTGCACACTAGTTACACCCTAGTTGCGCCCTCGTTACGCCCTTGTTGCGCCCTAGTTGCACCCGGGTTGCGCCCCGGTTGCGCCCTAGTTGCGCCCAACTTGCACACTAGTTACACCCTAGTTGCGCCCTCGTTACGCCCTTGTTGCGCCCTAGTTGCACCCGGGTTGCGCCCCGGTTGCGCCCTAGTTGCGCCCAACTTGCACACTAGTTACACCCTAGTTGCGCCCTCGTTACGCCCTTGTTGCGCCCTAGATGCGCCCTAGTTGCGCCCTGATTGCGCACAAGTTGCAGCCTACTTGCGCCGTACTTGCACCCTACTTGCGCCCTAGTTGCGTCTCAGTTGGAGACTAGCTACGCCCTAGTTGTACCCTACTTGCACCCTAGTTGCGACCTACTTGTGCCCTATTTGTGCCCTAGTTACGCCTTAGTTGCGCCCTAGTTGCGCCCTAGTTGCGCCCTAGTTGCGCCCTAGTTGCGCCCTAGTTGCACCCTAGTTGCACCCTTGTTGCGCCCTAGTTGCGTCCTAATTGCCCCCTAGTTACCCCCTAGTTACGCCCTAGTTGCGCCCGGGCGCCCTAGTTTTGCCTAGTTGCGCCCTACTTGCACCTTAGTTGCACCCTAGTTACGCACTAGTTGCGCCCTAGATGCGTCCTAGTTGCGCCCTAGTTGCGCCCTAGTTGCGCCCTACTTGCACCCTACTGGCGCCTAGTTCCGCCATAGTTGCGCCTCAGTTGGACACTAGCTACGCCCTAGTTACGCACTAGTTGCGCCCTAGATGCGTCCTAGTTGCGCCCTACTTGCGACCTAGTTGCGCCTTAGTTGCGGCCTAGTTGCGCCCAACTTGCACACTAGTTACACCCTAGTTGCGTCCTCGTTACGCCCTAGTTGCGCCCTAGTTGGACCCTAGTTGCACCCTAGTTGCGCCCTAGTTGCGCCCTCGTTGCGCCCTCGTTGCGCCCTAGTTGCGCCCTAGTTGCGCCCTAATTGCGCCCTAGTTGTCCCCAGTTGCGCCCTCATTGCGCCCTAGTTGCGCCCTAGTTGCGTCCTAGTTGCGCTCTAGTTGCGCCGTAGTTGCGCCCTTGTTGCGCCCTAGTTACGCCCTAGTTGTGCCCTAGTTGCGCCCTAGTTGCGCCCTAGTTGTGCCTAGTTGCACCCTAGTTGCACCCTTGTTGCGCTCTAGCTGCACATTATTTGCGTCCTTATTGCACCCTACTTGCACCCTACTGGCACCCTTTTTACGCCCTACTTGTGCCTTAGTTGGGCACTAGCTATGCCCTAGTTGTGCCCTAGTTGCGCCCTCGTTGCGTCCTACTTGTGCCCTACTTGCGCCCTACTTGCACCCTAGTTGCGTCTTAGTTGCACCCTAGTTGCGCCCTAGTTGCGCCCTACTTGCGCCCTAGTTGCGCCCTAGTTGCGTCCTAGTTGCGCCCTAGTTGCCTCCTAGTTGTGCCCTTGTTGCGCCCGGGCGCCCTAGTTGCGCCCTAGTTGCGCCCTCGTTGCGTCCTACTTGCGCCCTACTTGCGCCCTAGTTGCGCCCTAGTTGCGTCCTAGTTGCGCCCTAGTTGCCTCCTAGTTGTGCCCTTGTTGCGCCCGGGCGCCCTAGTTGCGCCCTAGTTGCGCCCTCGTTGCGTCCTACTTGCGCCCTACTTGCGCCCTAGTTGCGCCCTAGTTGCGTCCTAGTTGCGCCCTAGTTGCCTCCTAGTTGTGCCCTTGTTGCGCCCGGGCGCCCTAGTTGCGCCCTAGTTGCGCCCTCGTTGCGTCCTACTTGCGCCCTACTTGCGCCCTAGTTGCGCCCTAGTTGCGTCCTAGTTGCGCCCTAGTTGCCTCCTAGTTGTGCCCTTGTTGCGCCCGGGCGCCCTAGTTGCGCCCTAGTTGCGCCCTCGTTGCGTCCTACTTGCGCCCTACTTGCGCCCTAGTTGCGCCCTAGTTGCGTCCTAGTTGCGCCCTAGTTGCCTCCTAGTTGTGCCCTTGTTGCGCCCGGGCGCCCTAGTTGCGCCCTAGTTGCGCCCTCGTTGCGTCCTACTTGCGCCCTACTTGCGCCCTAGTTGCGCCCTAGTTGCGTCCTAGTTGCGCCCTAGTTGCCTCCTAGTTGTGCCCTTGTTGCGCCCGGGCGCCCTAGTTGCGCCCTAGTTGCGCCCTCGTTGCGTCCTACTTGCGCCCTACTTGCGCCCTAGTTGCGCCCTAGTTGCGTCCTAGTTGCGCCCTAGTTGCCTCCTAGTTGTGCCCTTGTTGCGCCCGGGCGCCCTAGTTGCGCCCTAGTTGCGCCCTCGTTGCGTCCTACTTGCGCCCTACTTGCGCCCTAGTTGCGCCCTAGTTGCGTCCTAGTTGCGCCCTAGTTGCCTCCTAGTTGTGCCCTTGTTGCGCCCGGGCGCCCTAGTTGCGCCCTAGTTGCGCCCTCGTTGCGTCCTACTTGCGCCCTACTTGCGCCCTAGTTGCGCCCTAGTTGCGTCCTAGTTGCGCCCTAGTTGCCTCCTAGTTGTGCCCTTGTTGCGCCCGGGCGCCCTAGTTGCGCCCTAGTTGCGCCTTAGTTGTGCCCTAGTTGCGCCCTACCTGCGCCCTACCTGCGCTCTAGTCGCACCCTAGTTGTGCCCTTCTTGCACCCTAGATGCGTCCTAGTTGCGCCCTAGTTGCGCCCTTCTTGCGCCCTTATTGCACCCAACTTACGCCCTATTGGCGCCCTACTTGCGCCCTAGTTGCGCCTCAGTTGGGCACTAGCTACGCCCTAGTTGTACCCTAGTTGCGCCCTAGTTGCTTCCTACTTGTGCCCTACTTGCGCCCTAGTTGCGCCTTTGTTTTGCCCTAGTTGCGCCTTAGTTTCGCCCTAGTTGCACCCTAGTGGCGCCCTAGTTGCGCCCTTGTTGCGCCCTAGTTGCGCCCTTGTTGCGCCCTTGTTACGCCCTCGTTGCGTCCTCGTTGCGCCCTAGTTGCGCCCTACTTGCGCCCTAGTTGCGCCTTAGTTTCGCCCTAGTTGCACCCTAGTGGCGCCCTAGTTGCGCCCTTGTTGCGCCCTAGTTGCGCCCTTGTTGCGCCCTTGTTACGCCCTCGTTGCGTCCTCGTTGCGCCCTAGTTGCGCCCTAGTTGCGCCCTAGTTGTGCCCCACTTGCGCCGTAGTTGCGCCCTACTTGTGCCCTACTTGCGCCCTACTTGCGCCCTAGTTGCACCCTAGTTACGCCCTAGTTGCGCCCTAGTTGCGCCCTAGTTGCGCCCTAGTTGCGCCCTAGTTGCGTCCTAGTTGCACCCTAGTTGCGCCGTTGTTGCGCCCTAGTTGCGCCCTAGTTACGCCCTACTTGCGCCCTAGTTGCGCCCTAGTTGCGCCCTAGTTGCGTCATACTTGCGCCCTACTTGCGCGCTAGTTGCGCATTAGTTGCGCCATAGTTGGACCGAACTTGCGCACTAGTTGCACCCTAGTTGTACCCTAGTTGCGCCCTAGTTGTGCCCTGGATGCGCTCTAGTTGCGCCCTGGTTGCACCCTACTTGCGCCCTAGTTGCGCCCTAGTTGCGCTCTAGTTGCGCTATAGTTGCACCCTACTTGCGCCCAAGTTGTGCCTAAGTTGCGCCCTAGTTGCGCCCAACTTGCAAACTAGTTGCACCCTAGTTGCCCCCTGGTTGCGTCCTAGTTACGCCCTAGTTGTTCCCTAGTTGCACCCTAGTTGCACCCTCATTACGCCCTCGTTGCGCCCTCGTTGCGCACTCATTACGCCCTAGTTGTGCCCTAGTTGTGCCCTACTTGCACCCTAGTTGCGCCCTAGTTGCGCCCTAGTTGCGCCCTAGTTGCGCCCTAGTTGCGCCCTAGTTGCGCCCTAGTTGCGCCCTAGTTGCGCCCTAGTTGCGCCCTAGTTACGCCCTAGTTGCGCCCTAGTTGCGCCCTAGTTGCGCCCTAGTTGCGCCCTAGTTGCGCCCTAGTTGCGCCCTAGTTACGCCCTAGTTGCGCCCTAGTTGCGCCCTACTTACGCCCTAGTGGTTCCCTAGTTGCGCCTTAGTTGTGCCCTAGTTGTGCCCTACTTGCGCCCTACTTGCGCCCTACTTGCACCCTAGTTGCATCCTACTTGCGCCCTAGTTGCATCCTAGTTGCGCCCTACTTGCGCCCTAGTTGCCCCCTTCTTGCGCCCTCATTGCACCCTACTTATGCCCTACTGGTGCCCTACTTGCGCCCTCATTGCGCCTCAGTTGGGCACTAGCTACGCCCTAGTTGTNCTACCGAGGAATCCCCTAATAAGCGGCCCGGCCGCAAGCACGTCCGGCTAGTGCACAAGAAGCCGTTGCATGTGATTTGTCCTGTTCTGCTGTGATATAAGGAGGATGTTCATTCCCTCCTAGTTTAACCAGAACAGTTCTGCCCATCCTGTTCCCCCTTGGTTCCGCGGCTTCGCCGCCGTGTCTTCGCTCTGCCCGTCCCTCGCATTTCCTGCCTTCGTCAACTCTCAACGCTTCGCTCCGTCACTCTCGCTCCTTCGCTCAGCTCTCACGCTCCGCCAACTGTCACTCCCTTCACCAGCACTCTCTCTCTCTCTCATCAACCTGTCTCTCTCTGCTACCTCGCATCGCAGCCTCTATCAGCTCCCACGATTAACTCCTCGGACCGCTCTTGCCTACGTCACTCTGCTGACGTACACTTGCATGTTCCGATGCTTCTGCTTACTTCTGCTTCCGCCGCTCTCGTGCCTGCATTCTTCTGACATGGTATCAAAGCTTCAGGCAACATCACCTGGAGTTTCGTCACCGCGTCATCACTCTATCAAAATCCTGCCTTGCTGCTTCAACTCACATTCTCCTGCCGCCACTACCGCCATCTCGCGCCTTGCCGCTTTGTTCGCAGCTGACATCAGAAGCTCTGCCTGACGAGTTCTCCACGCTGAAGAAACGCCTTGTCATCCTAAGGAGGTCCTGCGCCCATTTCCGCGCCCGTGGCTAACAACCGGTGACGAGTCGCCCACATCAGCCGCAAGCAACTCTCGAGCCGCCGCCTGCCATCAACTACCAAGAAGCTTCCTGCCGCCTCCCATCCGCTGTAACCGCATTGCATCTGCCTCCGCTGACATCTCCTCCCTTTCATCCTGCCTCAACAGTGTTATCTGCTCCTTCGTCGTCGCCATCTTCATCCTGCCCGCATCCGTCGTCTCGAGCCGCCTTCTCGCATCGCCTCCTTGCCTCGTCAGCAGCTGCAGCCAAAACTGCCGCTGTCAGGATATCGGACACCACCAGTCTTCCTGCTCCCATTTCCGAGCCAACTGGGGAACAAGCCGTCACTCTCCTGGCATCGGCAGCTCAGTGTCCCTGCCCGTTGCCTGACTCTCCCTACCGCAACCAACCTTTCAGCTGACAGGATATCGGACACCACCAGTCTTCTTGCTCCCACTTCCGAGCCAACTGGGGAACAAGCCGTCACTCTCTTGAACGCAGAAGAAGAGGTTGCGGCGCTCTGCCTCCATCCACCGCACCACGTCTCATCTCAGCTCTTTCTGCTCGCGTCGCTTTCTGTCTCTCACCTCCTTCATCAATCTCTGGCTCTCTTCTCCGCTCGCCTCCGTCACCCCTTCTCCTCCTCCTCGCCCCTGTTTCTCAGCTCCATCAGCCGTGCATTCATGTTTCCTCCTTGCCTCATCTCCGCCATCAGCATCATCCGCTTCACCTCCGCATCGCCTTCTCCTCATCTTCAGCATCCTCCGCGTCACCCTTCCATCCATCATCATCATCAGCATCATCAGCATCGCTTTATCGCGCACGTGGTTCCGCCCCTGCACCCATTCATCAATCAATCGCTTCCTCCGTTTCAGCAAATCGCTTTCAGCTCAGCACAAGGATCCGCCCGGTCGCATTGCCTTTTCCGCGACGACCTGCGCCCACGCCAAAAACTTCGCAGCGCACGTGGTTTTGCCCCTACGCCCACTCATCCATCAATCGCCTCCTCCTCTTCAACATCAGCTTGGCACAAGGATCCGCCCGGTCGCATCGCCTTTTCCGCGACGACCTGCGCCCACGCCGAAACTTCCATCAGCGCATGCGGCTCGTCCCCTGCGCCCACTCTGCCATCCATCACCATCATCCACTTTCATCATTCGCTCGGCACACGGATCCGCCCGGTCGCATCGCCTTTTCCGCGACGACCTGCGCCCACGCCGTAACTTCGCAGCGCACGAGGTTTCGCCCCTGCGCCCACTCATCCATCAATCGCTTCCTCTGCTTCCGCAAATCGCTCTCAGCTCGGCACAAGGTTCCGCCCGGTCGCATCGCCCTTTCCGCGACGACCTGCATCCACGCCAAAACCTCATCAGCGCACGTGACTCGCCCCTGCGCCCACTTATCAATCAATCGCCTCCTCCTCATTGCATCGCCTCCAGCTCAGCACAAGGATCTGCCCGGTCGTATCGCCTGATTCTACGACAATCCGTGTCCACGCTGAAAACTTCGACGAACCTCCACACCAACCACCGTCATGGCTACTCCACCTCTTCCCCAAAATGACATACTCGCCGAAGATGGTTCCAACGTACACACATGGTCTGCCTCTTTCCTGACACACGCTGCTGGATGGTCAGCTCATGAACATTCACTCGTCAACCTGCTCCGAGCATCTGTCGAGTACAACAACGACAGACAAATCCCAGCAATGGACGACTATTCCACGAACATCCAACGAATCACCTTTGAAGCAGCATGTGACCAACTTCGATCCCTTGTGCATCCCTCTTATCACCATCACTTCAGAACAGCTCACACTACCCCGATGCTTTGGCTCAGGATACTTCATCAAGGGTGGTGGCGTCACTGGCTCAAGGGCGTCTGCACCAACATGACAATTCTGCCTACAATGGCAGAAGTACTTGACCCTCTGCCCGCCTTTGGACGATATGAAGGATGGGCACAAACACAGGAATGGATCGAGCAGGTGTACAGGTTCCTCTACCCAGTTCTTCTCCTGCACTTCGGTGTAACAGA
>SZWC01012172.1:0-14292 GCA_023375785.1 Penium margaritaceum | reverse complement strand
ACCATGCACAGTGACCAACCAAAGTATGCATATGTCACTGACCATGACCAAAGTCATGGTCAGTCACATCTGCATGTGGTCAACGTTGACAACTCACAACAAGAGTCACAGATAGTCAGAGGGGTTAACAACGGTTTGGGAACACTAGCTACCAACTAGAAAGCACAAAGACCTTCAATGCGTAGTGACACGGCATGGCAACCATGTACAGTGACAAACCAAAGTAGGCATATGCCACTAACCATGACCAAAAGAATTTCACAATGTGTAGTCAACGTTGAAAACTCATAACACGAGTCACAAATGGTCAGAGGGGGAAACAATGGATTGGAAACACTAGATATCAACTAGCAAGTACAAAAACCTTCAACAAGTAGTGGCACGATGTGGCTACCGTGCACAGTGACCAACCAAAGGATGCATACGTCACTGACTATGACCAAAGAAGTCCACTATGTGTGGTCAACATTTACAACTCATAACACGAGTCACAAATGGTCAGAGGGAGAGACAATGGTTTAGGAACCCTATGTATCGACTAGAAAGGACAAAGAACTGCAATACGTAGTGGCACGATGAGGCTATTATGCACACCGAACAACCAAACTAGGCATATGTCCCTGACCATGACCAAAGAATTTCAATATGGGTGGTCAACGTTCACAACCCTTACACAAGTCACAAATGGTCAGAGGGGGAAAGAATGGTTTCGGAATCTTAATTTTCAACTAGCAAGTACAACGACCTTCAATAAGTAGTAGCACGGTGTAGCTACCATGCACAATGACCGACCAAAGTAGGCATATGTACTGCCTTTGACCAAAGAAATCCGCTGTGTGTGGTCAACGTTGACAACTCATAATACGAGTCACAAATGGTCAGAGGGGGGAAGGATGGTGTGGGAACACCAGGTATCAACTAGCAAGAACAAGGACCTTCAATAAGTAGTGGCACGGTGTGGCTACCATGTACAATGACCAACCAAAGTAGGCATATGTCACTGACCATGACAAAAGAATGTCACTATGGGTGGTCAACTTTGACAACTCATAACGCGAGTCACAAATGGCCAGAGGGGGAAAAAATGGTTTGTGAATACTAGTTATAGACTAGAAAGTGCAAAGACCTTCAATATGTAGTGGCACAGTGTGGCTACCATGCAAAGTGACCAACCAAAGTATGCATATGTCACTGACCATGACCAAAGAATTTTACTTCATGTGGTCAACGTTGACAACTCACAACAAGAGTCACAGATAGTGAGAGGGGGTAACAGTGCTTTTGGAATACTAGCTGTCAACTAGAAAGCACAAAGACCTTCAATACGTAGTGACACGGTGTGGCAACCATGTACAGTGACAAACCAAAGTAGGCATATGCCACTAACCATGAACAAAAGAATTTCACAGTGTATGGGCAATGTTGAAAACTCATAACACAAGTCATAAATGGTCATAGGGGGGAACAATGCGTTGAAAACACTAGTTATCAACTAGCAAGTACAAAGACCTTCAATAAGTAGTGGCACGGTGTAGCTAGCGTGCACAGTGACCAACCAAGGATGCATACGTCACTGACTATGACCAAAGAAGTCCACTATGTGTGGTCAATATTGACAACTCATAGTACAAGTACAAAATGGTCAGAGGGAGAGACAATGGATTGGAAACCCTATGTATTGACTAGAAAGGACAAAGAACTTCAATAAGTAGGGGCACGGTGTAGCTACTACGCACACTGAAGAACCAAACTAGGTATATGTCACTGACCATGACCAAAGAATTTCAATATGGGTGGTCAACGTTCACAACCCATAACACGAGTCACAAATGGTCATAGGGGGAAACAATGGTTTCGGAATACTAGTTTTCAACTAGCAAGTACAACAACCTTCAATATGTAGTAGCACGGTATGGCTACCATGCACAATGACCGACCAACGTAGGCATATGTACCTTCTTTGACGAAAGAAATCCACTGTGTGTGGTCAACGTTGACAACTCACAACAAGAGTCACTGATAGTGAGAGGGATAACAATGCTGTGGGAACACTAGCTATCAACTAGAAAGCACAAAGACCTTCAATACGTAGTGACACGGCATGGAAACCATATACAGTGACAAACCAAAGTAGGCATATGCCACTAACCATGACCAAAAGTATTTCACAGTGTGTGGTCAACTTTGAAAACTCATGACACGACTCACACATGGTCAAAGGGGGAAACAATAGGTTGGGAACACTAGTTATCAACAAGCAAGTACAAATACCTTTAACAAGTAGTGGCACGGTGTGGCTAGCGTGCACGGTGACCAACCAAAGGATGCATACATCACTGACTATGACCAAAGAAGTCCATTATGTGTGGTTAACATTGACAACTCATGACATGAGTAAAAAATGGTTAGAGGGAGAGACAATGGTTTGGGAACCCTATGTAGGAACTAGAAAGGACAAAGAACTTCAATACGTAGTGGCACGGTGTGGCTACTATGCACACCAAACAACCAAACTAGGCATATGTCACTGACCATGACCAAAGAATTTCAATATGGGTGGTCAACGTTTACAACCCATAACACGAGTCACAAATGGTCAGAGGGGGAAACAATGGTTTTGGAATATTAGTTTTCAACTAGCAAGTACAATGACCTTCAATAAGTAGTACTACGGTGTGGCTACCATATACAATGACCGACCAAAGTAGGCATATGTACTGCCTTTGACCAAATAGATCCGCTGTGTGTGGTCAACATTGACAACTCATAATACGAGTCACAAATGTTCAGAGGGGGGAACGATGGTTTGGGCACACCAGGTATCAACTAGGAAGCACAAGGACCTTCAATAAGTAGTTGCACCGTGTGGCTACCATGTACAATGACCAACCAAAGTAAGCATATGTCACTGACCATGACCAAAGAATGTCACTATGTGTGGTCAACTTTGACAACTCATAACACGGGTCACAAATGGTCAGAGGGGGAAACAATGGTTTGTGAATACTAGTTATTGACTAGCAAATACAAAGACCCTCAATATGCAGTGGCACAGTGTGGCTACCATGCACAGTGACCAACCAGAGTATGCATATGTCACTGACCATGACCAAAGAATTTCACCTCATGTGGTCAACGTTGACAACTCACAACAAGAGTCACAGATAGTCAGAGGGGGTAACAATGGTTTGGGAACACTAGCTATCAATTAGACAGCAGAAAGACCTTCAATACGTAGTGACACGGCGTGGCAACCATGTACAGTGACAAACCAAAGTAGGCATATGCCACTAACCATGACCAAAAGAATTTCACAGTGTGTGGTCAACGTTGAAAACTCATAACATGAGTCACAAATGGTCAGAGGGGGGAAGGATGGTGTGGGAACACCAGGTATCAACTAGCAAGAACAAGGACCTTCAATAAGTAGTTGCACCGTGTGGCTACCATGTACAATGACCAACCAAAGTAAGCATATGTCACTGACCATGACCAAAGAATGTCACCTCATGTGGTCAACGTTGACAACTCATAATACGAGTCACAAATGTTCAGAGGGGGGAACGATGGTTTGGGCACACCAGGCATCAACTAGGAAGCACAAGGACCTTCAATAAGTAGTTGCACCGTGTGGCTACCATGTACAATGACCAACCAAAGTAAGCATATGTCACTGACCATGACCAAAGAATGTCACCTCATGTGGTCAACGTTGACAACTCACAACAAGAGTCACAGATAGTCAGAGGGGGTGACAATGGTTTGGGAACACTAGCTATCAATTAGACAGCAGAAAGACCTTCAATACGTAGTGACACGGCGTGGCAACCATGTACAGTGACAAACCAAAGTAGGCATATGCCACTAACCATGACCAAAAGAATTTCACAGTGTGTGGTCAACGTTGAAAACTCATAACATGAGTCACAAATGGTCAGACGGGGAAACAATGGGTTGGGAACACTAGTTATCGACCAGCAAGTACAAATTCCTTCAACAAGTAGTGGCACGGTGTGGCTAGCATGCACAGTGACCATTCAAAGGATGCATACGTCACTGAATATGACCAAAGAAGTCCACTATGTGTGGTCAACATTGACATCTCATAATACAAGTAAAAAATCGTCAGAGGGAGGGGATGGTTGCATGTGCCTATGGTACTTCTTATATATCTATGGTGTATCTCACGTGCCTACGGTGTATCTCATGTTTCTGTGGTGTATCTCGTGTGCCTATGGTGTATCTCATGTGTGCTATGGTGTATCTCATGTACCTATGGTGTATCTCATTTGCCTATGGTGTATCTCATGCGCCTATGGTGTATCTCATGTGCCTATGGTGTATCTCATATGCCTATGGTGTATCTCATGCGCCTTTGATATATCTCATGCGCCTATAGTACATCTCATGCGCCTATGGTGTATCTCATGTGCCTATGTTGTATCGCATGTGCCTATGGTGTACCTCATGCGTCTATGGTGTATCTCATGCGCCTATGGTGTATCTAATATGCCTATGGTGTATCTCATGTGCCTATGGTGTACCTCATGCGTCTATGGTGTATCTCATGCGCCTATGGTGTATCTAATATGCCTATGGTGTATCTCATGTGCCTATGGTATATCTCATGTATCTATGGTGTATCTCATGTGCCTACGGTGTATCTCATGTGGCTGTGGTGTATCTCATGTACCTATGGTGTATCTCATGTGTGCTATGGTGTATCTCATGTACCTACGGTGTATCTCATGTACCTATGGTGTATCTCATGTGTGCTATGGTGTATCTCATGTACCTACGGTGTATCTCATGTACCTATGGTGTATCTCATGCGCCTATGGTGTATCTGATGTGCCTATGGTATATTTCATATGCATATGGTGTCTCTCATGTGACTATGACGTATCTCATGTACCTATGGTATATCGCATGCGCCTATGGTGTATCTCATGCGCCTGTGGTGTATTTCATGCACCTATGGTGTATCTCATGCACATGTGGTGTATCTCACTCACCTATGGTGTATCTTATGAGTCTATGGTGTAACTCATGCGCCTATGGTGTATCTCATGCGCCTATGGTGTATCTAATGTGCCTATGGTTTATCTGATGGGCCTATGGTATAACTCATGCGTCTATGGTGTATCTCATGCGCCTATGGTTCATCCCATGTGCATATGGTGTATCTCATGCGCTTATGGAATATCTCATGCACCTATGGTGTATCTCATGCTCCTATGGTGTATATAATGTGCCTATGGTGTATCTCATGCGCCTATGGTGTATCTCATGTGCCTACGGTTTATCTCATGTACCTATAGTGTATCTCATGTGCCTATGGTGTATCTCATGTGCCTATGGTGTATCTCATGCGCCTATGGTGTATCTCATGCGCCTATGGTGTATCTCATGCGCCTATGGTGTATCTCATGCGCCTATGGTGTATCTCATGCGCCTATGGTGTATCTCATGCGCCTATGGTGTATCTCATGCGCCTATGGTGTATCTCATGCGCCTATGGTGTATCTCATGCGCCTATGGTGTATCTCATGCGCCTATGGTGTATCTCATGCGCCTATGGTGTATCTCATGCGCCTATGGTGTATCTCATGCGCCTATGGTGTATCTCATGCGCCTATGGTGTATCTCATGCGCCTATGGTGTATCTCATGCGCCTATGGTGTATCTCATGCGCCTATGGTGTATCTCATGCGCCTATGGTGTATCTCATGCGCCTATGGTGTATCTCATGCGCCTATGGTGTATCTCATGCGCCTATGGTGTATCTCATGCGCCTATGGTGTATCTCATGCGCCTATGGTGTATCTCATGCGCCTATGGTGTATCTCATGCGCCTATGGTGTATCTCATGCGCCTATGGTGTATCTCATGCGCCTATGGTGTATCTCATGCGCCTATGGTGTATCTCATGCGCCTATGGTGTATCTCATGCGCCTATGGTGTATCTCATGCGCCTATGGTGTATCTCATGCGCCTATGGTGTATCTCATGCGCCTATGGTGTATCTCATGCGCCTATGGTGTATCTCATGCGCCTATGGTGTATCTCATGCGCCTATGGTGTATCTCATGCGCCTATGGTGTATCTCATGCGCCTATGGTGTATCTCATGCGCCTATGGTGTATCTCATGCGCCTATGGTGTATCTCATGCGCCTATGGTGTATCTCATGCGCCTATGGTGTATCTCATGCGCCTATGGTGTATCTCATGCGCCTATGGTGTATCTCATGCGCCTATGGTGTATCTCATGCGCCTATGGTGTATCTCATGCGCCTATGGTGTATCTCATGCGCCTATGGTGTATCTCATGCGCCTATGGTGTATCTCATGCGCCTATGGTGTATCTCATGCGCCTATGGTGTATCTCATGCGCCTATGGTGTATCTCATGCGCCTATGGTGTATCTCATGCGCCTATGGTGTATCTCATGCGCCTATGGTGTATCTCATGCGCCTATGGTGTATCTCATGCGCCTATGGTGTATCTCATGCGCCTATGGTGTATCTCATGCGCCTATGGTGTATCTCATGCGCCTATGGTGTATCTCATGCGCCTATGGTGTATCTCATGCGCCTATGGTGTATCTCATGCGCCTATGGTGTATCTCATGCGCCTATGGTGTATCTCATGCGCCTATGGTGTATCTCATGCGCCTATGGTGTATCTCATGCGCCTATGGTGTATCTCATGCGCCTATGGTGTATCTCATGCGCCTATGGTGTATCTCATGCGCCTATGGTGTATCTCATGCGCCTATGGTGTATCTCATGCGCCTATGGTGTATCTCATGCGCCTATGGTGTATCTCATGCGCCTATGGTGTATCTCATGCGCCTATGGTGTATCTCATGCGCCTATGGTGTATCTCATGCGCCTATGGTGTATCTCATGCGCCTATGGTGTATCTCATGCGCCTATGGTGTATCTCATGCGCCTATGGTGTATCTCATGCGCCTATGGTGTATCTCATGCGCCTATGGTGTATCTCATGCGCCTATGGTGTATCTCATGCGCCTATGGTGTATCTCATGCGCCTATGGTGTATCTCATGCGCCTATGGTGTATCTCATGCGCCTATGGTGTATCTCATGCGCCTATGGTGTATCTCATGCGCCTATGGTGTATCTCATGCGCCTATGGTGTATCTCATGCGCCTATGGTGTATCTCATGCGCCTATGGTGTATCTCATGCGCCTATGGTGTATCTCATGCGCCTATGGTGTATCTCATGCGCCTATGGTGTATCTCATGCGCCTATGGTGTATCTCATGCGCCTATGGTGTATCTCATGCGCCTATGGTGTATCTCATGCGCCTATGGTGTATCTCATGCGCCTATGGTGTATCTCATGCACCTATGGTGTATCTCATGTGCCTATTGTGTATCTCATGCACCTATGGTGTATCGCATGCGCCTATGGTGTATCTCATGTGCCTATAGTGTATCTCATGCGCCTATGATGTATCTCATGCGCCTATGCTGTATCTCATGTGCCTATGGTGCATCTCATGCGCATATGGTGTATCTCATGTGCATATAATGCATCTCATGTGCCCATGGTATACGTCATGGGCCTATTGGGTATCTCATGTACCTATGGTGTATCTCATGTGCCTATGGTGTTTCTCATGGGCCTATTGTGTATCTCATGTGTGATATTGTATATCTCATGTTAATATGGTGTATCTCATGTACCTATGGTGTATCTTATGTGCGTATGGTGTATCTCATGTGCCTATGGTGTAACTCATGTGCCTATGGTGTATCTCATGTGCCTATGGTGTATCTCATGCACCTATGGTGTATCTCATGTGCCTATGGTATATCTCATGCGCCTATGGTGTATGTCATGCGCCTATGGTGTATTTCATGCACCCATGGTGTATCACATGTGCCTATGGAATATCGCATGCGCCTATGGTGTATCTCATGCGTCTATGGTATATCTCATGCGCCTCTGGTGTATCTCATGCGCCTATGGTGTATCGCATGCGCCTATGGTGTATCTCATGCGTCTATGGTATATCTCATGCGCCTCTGGTGTATCTCATGCGCCTATGGTGTATCGCATGCGCCTATGGTGTATCTCATGCGTCTATGGTATATCTCATGCGCCTCTGGTGTATCTCATGCGCCTATGGTGTATCGCATGCGCCTATGGTGTATCTCATGCGTCTATGGTATATCTCATGCGCCTCTGGTGTATCTCATGCGCCTATGGTGTATCGCATGCGCCTATGGTGTATCTCATGCGTCTATGGTATATCTCATGCGCCTCTGGTGTATCTCATGCGCCTATGGTGTATCGCATGCGCCTATGGTGTATCTCATGCGTCTATGGTATATCTCATGCGCCTCTGGTGTATCTCATGCGCCTATGGTGTATCGCATGCGCCTATGGTGTATCTCATGCGTCTATGGTATATCTCATGCGCCTCTGGTGTATCTCATGCGCCTATGGTGTATCGCATGCGCCTATGGTGTATCTCATGCGTCTATGGTATATCTCATGCGCCTCTGGTGTATCTCATGCGCCTATGGTGTATCGCATGCGCCTATGGTGTATCTCATGCGTCTATGGTATATCTCATGCGCCTCTGGTGTATCTCATGCGCCTATGGTGTATCGCATGCGCCTATGGTGTATCTCATGCGTCTATGGTATATCTCATGCGCCTCTGGTGTATCTCATGCGCCTATGGTGTATCGCATGCGCCTATGGTGTATCTCATGCGTCTATGGTATATCTCATGCGCCTCTGGTGTATCTCATGCGCCTATGGTGTATCGCATGCGCCTATGGTGTATCTCATGCGTCTATGGTATATCTCATGCGCCTCTGGTGTATCTCATGCGCCTATGGTGTATCGCATGCGCCTATGGTGTATCTCATGCGTCTATGGTATATCTCATGCGCCTCTGGTGTATCTCATGCGCCTATGGTGTATCGCATGCGCCTATGGTGTATCTCATGCGTCTATGGTATATCTCATGCGCCTCTGGTGTATCTCATGCGCCTATGGTGTATCGCATGCGCCTATGGTGTATCTCATGCGTCTATGGTATATCTCATGCGCCTCTGGTGTATCTCATGCGCCTATGGTGTATCGCATGCGCCTATGGTGTATCTCATGCGTCTATGGTATATCTCATGCGCCTCTGGTGTATCTCATGCGCCTATGGTGTATCGCATGCGCCTATGGTGTATCTCATGCGTCTATGGTATATCTCATGCGCCTCTGGTGTATCTCATGCGCCTATGGTGTATCGCATGCGCCTATGGTGTATCTCATGCGTCTATGGTATATCTCATGCGCCTCTGGTGTATCTCATGCGCCTATGGTGTATCGCATGCGCCTATGGTGTATCTCATGCGTCTATGGTATATCTCATGCGCCTCTGGTGTATCTCATGCGCCTATGGTGTATCGCATGCGCCTATGGTGTATCTCATGCGTCTATGGTATATCTCATGCGCCTCTGGTGTATCTCATGCGCCTATGGTGTATCGCATGCGCCTATGGTGTATCTCATGCGTCTATGGTATATCTCATGCGCCTCTGGTGTATCTCATGCGCCTATGGTGTATCGCATGCGCCTATGGTGTATCTCATGCGTCTATGGTATATCTCATGCGCCTCTGGTGTATCTCATGCGCCTATGGTGTATCTCATGTACATATGGTGTATCTCATGTGCCCATGGTGTATCTCATGTGCCTATGGCGTATCTCATGTGCCTATGGTGTATCTCATGTGCATATGGTGTTTCTCATGCTCCTATGGTGTATCACATGTGCCTATGGTGTATGTCATGTGCCTTTGGTGTATCTCATGCGCATATGGTATATCTCATGTGTGATACGGTGTATCTCATGTGCCAATGGTGTATCTCATGCGCCTGTGGTGTACCTTGTGCTCCTATGGTGTATCTCATGTGCCTATGGTGTATCTCATGTGCCTATGGTATATCCCATGTGCCTATGGTGTATCTCATGTGCCTATGGGGTATCTCATGTGTGATATGGTATATCGCATGTTGTTATGGTGTATCTCATGTGCCTATGGTGTATCGCATGTGCCTATGGTGTATCTCATGTGCCTATGGTGTATCTCATGTGCATATGGTGTATCTCATATGCCTATGGTGTATCTCATGCGCCTATGATGTATGTCATGCACCTATGGTATATCTCATGCACCTATGGTGTATGTCATGCGCCTATGGTAAATTTCATGCGCCCATGGTGTATCGTATGTGCCTATGGAGTATCGCATGTATCAGAAGAATGCAGGCATGAGGATAGCAGCAGCAGAAGCAGGTAAAAGCATCGGAACATGCAAGTGTATGTCAGCAGAGTGACGTAAGCGAGAGCGGTCCCGAAGAGTTAGTCGCAGAGGTTGATAGAGGCAGAGACGTGAAGTAGTCGAAGAAGACAAGCTGATGAGAGAGAGTGCTAGTGAGATGGGTGATGGTTGACTGAGTAAGAGAGCTGAGCGAAGGAGCAGGAGTGACGGAGCGAAGAGCTTAGAGAGGCTGGCGAAGGCAAGGAATGCGAGGTGCGAGCAGAGCGAGGACACGGCGGTAGATCTGCAGAACCAAAGGGGAACAGGATGGGAAGAACTGTTCTGGTCAAATCGAGGGAATGAACATCCTCGGCATAAAAAGGACAGAAGAGGACAAATGAGCAGAGCAACGGCTTCTTTCCGTTAGCCGGACGCGGGCGACAGATGTCACGTTATTAGGGGATGACTTGACACATTAAACTCAACGGTCAGTCTGAACGAGAGCCGTTAGGTCAAGGTGGCTCGGTCTCAGACCTGAACCGTTATTGAGAAAGTGGGAATAACTTTTGTCGGTGTCGATGATTTCCAACAGACCCCCTGAGTCCGACAAGAGTTAGTAGCAGTACCTTTTCCAATCTCTAGGGAGTTGACCACTGCAGCATTCAAGAGGACCCTTCCACATGGCATGCAGATCATCAGGATGAGCTGCCACCAGGTACTGCAGATCTCTGGTCATGAAGCGTCGCAGCCAGGCACGGAGACCGTAGTGAAGGTTGTCCTGCTTTCTGGTCATCTCTGCTGGGGAGCAGCGCTTGCCGAGATACTTGGGTCTTCCAAGAAGGGAATTTGTAGTTGCAAATCCACCAATGAGCTCTGGGTAGAGGAGATTGTACATTTGTGTTTGCCACTCCTGGATGTTGCTTTCTTCTTTGTAGATAATCTTGGCAGCTTGTCCTTGTCCCACTGCTGCAGGAGTAGGCGAAGGTGCTGGAGACCATTCTTCCACTGGCTCTTCTACCTCTTCTTCTTCTTCTGGTTCTACCAGATCAATTTTGAGATAGGGTCTGGAGCTGGGGTCTTTGGGCAGAGGTGGAGCAACAGGATTGTCTCGACAGGAGAGGGTGATCCACCGCCCTTTCCATGCTTCTTGCTGCAGGCTGAACCAGAGTTCTGGTCCATTGCGTGCATTGGTGGGTAGATGATGGAAGGACATATCCACGAGGTTGAAGAGATGTCCCCAGATCAGAAGGAAGGTTGCATGATAAAGGTGTGGAGGATGTTGGGGCGTGCGTTGATGCTCGTCGGCACCAAGAAGAAAATCAGAGACACGGTACTCATTGATGAAGATGGTGCTGGTCACGGTCAGCACAATATGTGACCAACTATAGATGTTGCTTCCATCTTCCTCAAGAGTGGGGCACGTGTGCCAAGGGTTGGCCATGCTGGATGAGGCGAAGGGGCAGAGACAGCTGGAGCAGCAGACTGCGACTGACTGATGATGAAGGGCCGAAGGGTGAATGGTGATCAAATGGGCACAAGAGTGAAATCGCGTGCGCTGAGGGAGGTTCGGCGTGGACGCAGGTCATAGGGATATGACTAGGAGGGTTCGTGTGTCAAGCGGAGGAGGTGAAAGCGGACAGCAGAGGAACGATGGATGGTTGAGTGGGCACAGGGGTGGAACCACGTGCGCAAAAATTTCGGCGTGGGCGCGGGTTGTTGCGGAGTGGGCGATGCGATCGTGTGGGTCCTTGTGCCGAGCAGAGGATGATGCGGATGGCAGAGAAGCAATTGATGATAGAGTGGGTGCAAGGGAAAAACCACGTGCGCTGCTGAAATAGGGGAGTAGGATGCGGCAAGGATAAGACAGGTATCAACGCGCCGTGAGAAATCTGCTTCCAGCGTGGGTGCAGGCTGCTGCGAAGCGGGCAGCTAGCTCGTGCAGATCCTTGTGCTGGTCACAGATGCTGATGATTGCTGATGAAGAAACGGAGGCTGATGATGGGGGAATGGATGCAAGGGCGAGCTGCGTGCGCTGAAGGAAGTTTCAGCGTGAGTGCAGGTCGTCACGGAACGGGCGATGCGACCGGGCGGATCCTTGAACCGAGCGGAAAGTGATTCGGAGGCGGAGGAGTGAGGAAGCGACTGATGACTGAGTGGGTGCAGGGACAGAACCACGTGTTCTTCAAGACGATGCTGATGAAGATGATTGATGCGAAGGCAGCACGGAGGATGCTGATGACGTATAGACGTGGAGCAGGCGGCTGATGGAGCTGAGGAGGCTGGAGCGAGGATGGAAAGGAGGACCAAAGGCAACAGATGGGAATGACGTGAANCGGATCCTTGAACCGAGCGGAAAGTGATTCGGAGGCGGAGGAGTGAGGAAGCGACTGATGACTGAGTGGGTGCAGGGACAGAACCACGTGTTCTTCAAGACGATGCTGATGAAGATGATTGATGCGAAGGCAGCACGGAGGATGCTGATGACGTATAGACGTGGAGCAGGCGGCTGATGGAGCTGAGGAGGCTGGAGCGAGGATGGAAAGGAGGACCAAAGGCAACAGATGGGAATGACGTGAAGAATGAGGATGGATAGCGATGCAGAAGGAGGAAGGTGGAGAATGTGGCGAGTAGAGAGCAGCACGATGAGAGGCAGCGTGGTAGAAGGGGAGAGCGAAGCAACCACTTTCTCTGCTTCCAGGAGAGTGACGGCTTGTTCCCCCGTTGGCCCTTCGGCGGGCAGGAAGACTGGTGGTGTCCGATATCTTGGGAGCTGGAGGAAGTTGGTTACAACAGAGGAAGTCAAGCAACGGGCAGAGGCACTGGTCCGCCGATGTCAGGAGAGTGACGGCTTGTTCCCTAGTTGGCTCAGAATGGGAGCAGGAAGACTGCTGGTGTCTGATATCCTGACGGCGGCGGTTTGGCTGCGGCTGCTGACGAAGCAAGAAAGCAATGCGAGAGGGCGGCTCGAGATGATAGATGCAAGTAGGCTGAAGATGGCGAGGTGGAGGTAGCAGATGAGGTGGATGAGAGAAGAGGATAAGAGCGGAGACGCTTGCAGAGTCAGAAGAGATGAGGAGCACTAGATGGCGAATGGCAGGAAACTTCCAGGTAGCTGGTGTCAGGCGGCGGCTCGGGAGTTGTTTGCGGCTGATGCAGACGACGAGTCACCTATTGTAGGCTACGCGTGCGGAAAATGGGCGCAGGGCTTTCTTATGATGACGTGGCGTTTCTTCAGCGTGGGAACTCCTCCAGGCAGTGCTGCTAGGATCAGCTGCTGACGAAGCGGAGAGACGCGAGAAGACGGTAGCGGCGACAGAGGGAATGTGGATCGAAGGAGATGAAGGAAGGATGGCGGCAGAGCGGTGACGAGGCTACGGAACACCAGGTGATGTCTGATGCCTGATGCTCTGATACCATGTCAGAAGAATGTAGGCATGAGGATAGCAGCAGCAGAAGTAGGTAGAAGCATCGGAAAATGCAAGTGTACGTCAGCAGAGTGACGTAAGCGAGAGCGGTCCCGAGGAGTTGGTCGCAGAGGTTGATAGAGGCTGAGACGTGAAGCAGTCGAGGTAGACAAGCTGATGAGATAGAGTGCTAGTGAGATGGGTGATGGTTGGCAGAGTAACAGAGCTGAGCAAAGGAGCGGGAGTGACGGAGCGAAGAGCTTAGAGAGGCTGGCAAAGGCAAGGAATGAGAGGTGCGAGCAGAGCGAGGACACGGCGGCGAAGCCGTGGAACCAAAGGGGAACAGGATGGGAAGAACTGTTCTGGTGAACTCGAGGGAATGAACATCCTCGGCATAAAGAGGACAGAACAGGACAAATGAGCAGAGCAACGACTTCTTTCCGCTAGCCGGACGCGCACGACAGATGTCACGTTATTAGGGGATTACTTGACACATTAAACTCAACGGTCAGTTTGACCGAGAGCCGTTAAGTCAAGGTGGCTCGGTCTCGGACCTGAACCGTTATTGAGAAAGTGGGAATAACT
>SZWC01012171.1:53732-69043 GCA_023375785.1 Penium margaritaceum | reverse complement strand
GGGGGGGGGGGGGGGGGGGGGGGATTTTTTTTCTCCTGGCCCGAAACAGTTGCTGCGTTGGGGAAGGTGCTTTCGCTAGAACATGTGAAGCTCCTCCATCGGGGGCAGACCACCTCCTTCAGAAATGCCCACGAAGGTTTAAGGATTTGGGTACGGAAAAGGGAGGAAAGAGCCTTTCTGCACATTTCTCTCCTAGAATGGGAGGAAGGGAGGATGGAGAAGGAAGAAGAAAGTAGGACAGGAAGCTGAGGAGGATTGGGGAGAGGAGCCCATGGAGAGAGGGAGGGAGGGTGAAAGCGAGGGAGGACGGGCAGAACATTGTTCCATGGAAGGTGGGAGGAAGGAAAAGATGGGCGCCGCCAGTGGTGGAAAAGCGCACAGCTCACCTGAGCGCTGGGTTCGGACCAGGTCAGGACTTTCGCGGACACATGCGGAGGCGTGGTACTTCTCCGGACTCCCTGGCAGTGAGGAGGATGTTGGCGCCGTGCGACCGAGCGCCCGCCATTCGCATAACAACTTTGACTCCGCTGTCGAGCCAGGTCGGCGGCGCCAGTTAACGACTGAGATGGGGCATGCTGCTGCTGCTGCTGCTGCTGCTGCGGCGCCGACGGGATGTGGCGCGTCGGAGGTGGCCTGCTCCGACGCCGATGTCGGCGCCGAGTCCCACCCATCGGCTTGGTTTCTTGAAGGGTGCACGCCGACTTCAGCAGCATTACCTAACATGGATGCAGAGCGCGGACCGGAGATGGGGGGGATGGGCACGGCGGACCTCCAGTCGACCGCGGGAATGGGGCACACCGCAGAAGCCATGATCTCGCCACCACCGGCGCTGCTGCTGAAGCCAAGCAGGCAGCCAGGCCGGCATGCAGTTGGGTGGCGCCCGTTGGCACTTCCGCTGTCTGCGGCGGAGATGGGACAGGCTGCAGTTGCCATCATGTCGGCACAACCCTGCATCCCCGCAAGGGGTGTGGAGGTGGTGCCAGTGTGTGAACACGGAATTCACGAGTCGTGAGTTCCGACGTCCTTCGATGCTAGATCAGTCCCCAGTCAGTCCGTGGTTTGTTTGACACTGGTTCACGCCTGCTGCCCGTCGGTCAAATGCCGTCGACGAACGATCCACGACGGGTCCTTACCAAGCAGTGCGACGACGATGGACGAAGAGATGTTCAGGTTGAAGATTTGTCGTGTGTAGAAAGATGAAGGAGGAGGCTGACCATCCTCCAGGGGTTCGCTCAGAGTGGGCTTTAAGGGAATCCACGGTATTGCTGCCTAAATCGGGGGCGGAAAGCCAGGAGGTTAATCGGCGAGCGGTGGGAGTGGGAGTTTTTAGCGGGGCCGCGAGTCGAGATGAACGTGAGCGAATTCAGAGCAAACTGGAAGGCCTTGTTGCCATTTCAACGGAAGCTCTGACTGGCGAGCGTAGGTGACGACGCGGCGCCACTTTCACACGCAAACGAGGGGTGGGTGGGTGACCGACCCCACGAGTCGCTTGAACGCCAGTGCCAGCTGTGCTCGAGGAAACGGTGCGCGCGGGGACGCACGAGTTCGCGCGGATGCGCAACTGGCTGATCCATGCTTTCTTCTCCTGGCAAGTTGGTGGACCGATCATGGACGATGCAGGACAAAGGGAAATCTGGTAGTCTATCGTGTCTCGTCCAGGGACGAGGGAGGGAGAAGGGGTAGAAAGGGAGGGAAGATTAATGAGTGATGAAGAGACCAGAGAAAGGGGACGGGGCAGAGGGGTAGAGGGGGAAGGGAGAACAGAGATGGGAGGGTGAGGGAAAAGAGGAGGGAAGGGGGGAGTAAGAGAGAGGGAAGAGAGAGAAAGAGGGAGGGGGAGGGAATGAGGGAGGGAGGGAGTAGGGAGAGAGAGAGAGAGAGAGGGAGGGAGGGAGAGAGTCAGAGAGAGCGAGAGAGGGGGAGAGAGAGAGAGAGAGAGAGAGAGAGAGAGAACTATGAAAGGGGGGGGGGAGGGGGGTGCAAGATCGCGTCATGTGGTGCGCGATGGCAAATCAAGCTGTCACGCCACAGCATCAGCGTCATATGGGCCATTCCCTATGCACGATTCAGCGGAAAGTCATGCCGCCAGTGGTCGTATGATTGACTAGGGCCCGTTCTTATCATGCCCTAGAGCTCGGACCACACAGCCGCGTGACCACGCAGCGGACGTTGGAGCGGTTTCGTCTAGCAGCAAAGCTTGCATGATTTAGGGGCTTCGAAACCTCCCTTATATTTTCATCGTTTCTCAATTTCAAAGTGATAATGTACACCTCCGGGCTCGCAAGTTGAGGACTCCTCGATGAGGCAGCTGCCTCATAAAAGTTTCTGAAATATCAACATCAACCGACAAGGGAAATACAAATCAGGACGTACAGGGCCTAAAACGGTTCCGGCTGTCCCGCCCCTTCGGCGTGGCGGATAGCAAAAAGATACGAAGCCCACAACATTAGAAAAGAGTTGCGAAAGCGGCGAAGTTACGGAGTACCAAGGAGAAAAATGCAGAAATGGCGCCCTTTTGAAAGTAGCACGCAAAATTGGCGCCCCCCAAACGGGAGCACGCTAAATTGGCGCCCCCCCAAAGTGAGCACGCAACGATGGCGCCCCCTCAAAGCGAGCACGCAAACATGGACCCCTCCTAGGATAGCACGCAAAAATAGCGCCCTGCAAAAATGGCACCCCGCTAACTAGCACGCAAAAATAGCACCCCCCCCTACGGCGACGCCACGTCAGCAACCCAACTTTGCGATAGACATTTTGGTTGTCCTTTTTTCCTTCCGATTTCTCTCATACTAAAACATTGCAATATGTAGAATAACCGGAATTGAATCAAGAAACAAAGTGATCATGAATCTTGACAGAACAGGACNGGGCAGATCGCCTTCGAAGGCGATCTGCCCCGCTTTCGCCTCCCCAACCCTCTCCCACTCCCACTTGGCTTCGATGAGAGCAAAAGAAAGAAAAAAATGAGGGGCAGATAGCATTCGACGTGACGGCAAAAAATTAAAAAAAAAAAAAACGGCCTTCGACGCGATGGGAAAAAAAAAAACAAGGGCGCGAATGGATATAGGGTCCTATTTGCAAAGAGTCCTGATCACTTTATTTCTCGAGTCAATTCTGTTCTGTGTAAATATTGCAATTTTTTCGCATGAGAGAAATCGGAACGAAAAATGGACAGGCAAAATATCAATCGCGAAGTTGGGTCGCTGATGTGGCGTCGCCCGAGGGGGGGTGCTATTTTTGCGTGCTAGTTAGTGGGGTGCCATTTTTGCAGGGCGCCATTTTTGCGTGCTATCCCTAGGAGGGGTCCATGTTTGCGTGCTCGCCTTGCGGGGGCGCCATCTTTGCGTGCTTGCTTTGGGGGGGCGCCAATTTAGCGTGCTCACGTTGGGGGGGCGCCAATTTTGCGTGCTACTTTCAAAGGGGCGCCATTTTTGCATTTTTCTCGAGTACCACGTTCTCAAACGTCGAACACGCTACCCACCCCGAGCGGCAGATTTTGAACTCTATCCGCATGGGGTCTCGGATTTTGGTCTCAAGGAACCCCGACTTCAAACTTTTGAGTTCAGGCTGCCCCCCAGCCAGTGTGTCAGACAAAGGTACCCCGTCGGGTACATGGTTATTGTGTCTGAGTGTCCATTTTACGGCTTCGACGTATTCTCTCAATATTGAAAGTGTTTCTGATATAATTTTCTTTCGACACAGAGGCGAAATAGTGTTCAATTTTCATGGCAAAAACGAGGCCTTGCGATGTGAGGTGGCCTCATACTTTTGCCGACGTTTTCGAAATGGTTGTGTTTTCCTATTTCAAGTGCGGAATTTCAGTACATTCTGAATATCCCGTCATTTTGGGGTATTTTGAATTGGTACAAAATACCCCGCGGGGCACAACGTTTCTACATGGACCATCATGTGCTCAAATGTTCAGGGTCGGGGGATTTGGCGATATCAGTGAGCAAACCCAGGGTACCAGGATGTTTTCTTGTTGCACAAGATGATCCCAAAACAGAAAAGAAAACAAAAATCACTGAATCTGACCACCCAGCGCAAACTCCAAAAGACAAGATCCCTGAACTCAAATGAAAATCAATCGCCAAATGCATCCGCTCAGAAAGGACAAAGAAAAAAACTCGCTCAAATGCAAGAATTTCCATTCAAAAATAAAACTTTTAACAAATTTTCACAATGAAAACTCTCTATAGGGATTGAAAGCATTTGAAGCTTCAAACCAAAAATTCACGAGAATATAAAGTGCCTTGAGTTCTCAACTGAAAGATATGATAAGCACAATAGAAACAATGAGTAAACACAACTTCCACAAAACATAAAGTAGAAATGATTTAGAATTTTCAGTTATCTATTCTCTTGGATACTAAAGTGCATGTTTTGAATGTTGGTCACATCAAATTGGCGTACAAAAGAATAAAAAAAGTGAAGCATGCTTCATGTCATCGGCCTCAAGTAAGAGTACCTTATGCAACTTCACATACGAGAAGGGTGCTTTCAAGGATGAAATCTAAAATTCAAGAGGCCTTATGAATGATTCATCGTCTGTTCATATATGTTGACAACCATTAAAGGGACTCAGCCGCATGATTTTCAAAATCTCAATACCTTAAGCAAAGACATTGTAAGAGGCTTAAGAGTTCAATGTTTCAATTAACTCTTGGTTGGGTCAATTGTTTTCAGAATTAATCTCACAGTCTCACATTTGTGTGCCACGCCTTTGACTTGCTCGTTTGATGTAAAGGCCATCATAATGTAGCAGAAAACTATGCCGTCGGATTGACGCATCACACGACCACTATCACATCGTCAACGATAGCCATCCTCTTTTGAGAAGATCAATCCATTCTGGAACCACTAAATCATGTAGCAAATTAGCAAGTAGTTAACTCCCTCAATTTGAGAAGCTAAACAAGAAAGGTGATGCAAAGTACACACTAGAACATTCGTGTCAGGGGTCCACCCGAACGAAGTACAATAGGTGCTTCACAAAATACATCACCACTAGAAACCTACCCTCGAAGGAAACCATGTCTCTACTAAAACAACAACCTCAAGCGAGACATTCATTGAGCAATACTATTTTCAATATCCAAGATGAAATTACTTGAATGAATTTAGAAACTCACCATATTGACACCGACGAATGCACCGCTCACATGTACAAATCCAAATGTTAGTGAGCCCACAACCATCAACCTCATCATGATAGCGGAAATTTACTGTTGGCATAAAACTTCTCTCAAATGAGAATTGACATTGTCTATCTAGGAGATCAACGGCTGAATTAGCTTTCCACTGATTTGAGCCATACCTTCTGCAAATACCAAAACCCACAAGAACAAGCAAAAAAGGGGAGGGATTAACCAATAATGATAAAGGTGTAGAAAACAATAAAGTCCAAGTTTAGCAAAATGAAGAAACCAAAAACACTTTATGGTTGTGGGGTGCAGCAAGGGCTAGGTTTCTTCTTGCTAAAACTGTAATGCATGGAAACATAGAGTGAAAATAAAGAACCAAAACAATGATGGGGTTGAATGACCATAGTTGATGACAAATATGGCACAAGAGACAGTACGAAAAACATAGCTACGCGAGGGACTAACTTTAGACTCAAACACCTAGACACAACTCTTGGCCCACAAGTGGAAAACGTCTAGCAAGACAGCTCCAACAAAGTGAAATCTTGGACGTAGTCTAGTCACCATATTCATGTGGTTAAGCCTTTAAGTGGTTAAGGGCATCTTCCTACGAAGTGACAGGCTTTTACTAGGCAAAGTGATGTTTTAACAAGAGTTTCTACAAAGTCTTTCTCTTCCGTGATGTCTTGAAGTAGTGGAAGCTACTTTGCTTGATATAAGGCGAAAATCTTAGATGAAGATTGAGTTATTGAAGCGCGTTGCTATGCTTGCCACCTTTCACAGGAGGATGGTGGGAAGTTGACAGCTATTTAGGCTCATTATACCTTCCTGTTGCTAGTAGGAAACTTCTTAGCCTAAGGACCATCGTGTAAGAAAAAACCGGCCCACTAGCTCCTGCTACTGATGTGTGCATGAATGTACTAACATAGAGCGATCCCTACTTCTGGCTTTGCATGCGCCTGATATCTTGTGCATGCAAGATATGATGTGTTGTTATGTCGTGCATGCATGTTTAAATGCACAACGGTTCAGAATGCCCAACCAAATGAAGATCCATCCTTAGTAGCGGAGATCCCAATAGTGTGTAGTCGCACTACACAACTACTGACTAGTCTAGATCAACATGCATGCAAACCCTTCCTATGCATGCACGACATAGTATTATACAGTTTTAGAGTCCATTTCACCGATAAACCCTACTGTCATAGTGAAATCTAGCCTGTAAAAGCACAAAAATCTGTGCAATTGAAGTCAAGAATTTCAGGGAGAAAATTCTCTAACTCCTTAGAGGCTCCTCCTAATCAAACTCCCACTGCATTGGCTTCTTCAAACAAAAAGGCGCAGTAATCATCACCTTTAACAAAAATCGCACCTCAAATCCTTATCATACTGGAAAGAAAACAAGAATATGTGGCATAAATCAATCTTCTTATAAAAAGTAGATGGTGTCCCCAAAAAACCATGAAAGAAGAACCTTTCATTCATCGAAGGACACCAACTATAGCACTCTTTCCTCAACCTTAGCAACTCCCGTCTCCCTCATAATCACAATTTGCCATTGTATAGAACATGGTCCCTTACCTCTCACGAGCATGGCAAATTATATAATACTAAATCCTTAATTCATAGAAGACATCCTCCCATTTCAAAAATCTGTCACCCACTCTTCTTCAAGTGCAACCCCACTAATGACCGGCTACAAAATGAAAACATGGAACATAACAAGAAGGTATTGACTCCACAATCATCTAACATGATGTGTCAATGTTTTTTAATGTCATTGCTTTATTACAGGGAACATGTTCACTTTATTCTTTGAGATTTCATCATCATTGTTGCATTTTACCATGTAATGGGAGATGTAGTGAATTTTAGACTTTTACAATCATACAATCAAATTCTTGAATTGTAATTGAATTTGTGGAACATTGTAATCACTTCATGTTAATCAACTCCCTTACGGAAGTTTATTGGTGAAGTTATGCTGATGCTTTCTAAAGAGACTTCATTTTCTTTCAAAAAATAGAGGAATGATCTTTCATATATAATTCCTTAAATACATATTTCTTGCTTATTATCTCGCAGTTTGCACATCCCATCTCAATGTAGTAATGAATAATGAATTATGTTGCTGCTATTAGAATGAAGGGGAACCAGAACCATGGTAGAATAGTTGGTAATGGATATGTGGATGTATGTGATGGACAACGCAACACTTAATGGGTAAGCACTAGCCACAAAAATGAACATAGGAAACCTCAACCCCAACAACATATCGAGCAGGTTGACTTAAAAATTTCTCTTCTTACACTTGATGGAGAGCATAGGCGTTTATCTGTAGATGGAAAAAAGAGTTGGCAAGGCTTTAACTTTGCAATTTTCATGCAATTTTAATAATAGAAATCATATGTAAAAAATGAAATTAACTTTATTTGTATGAAAATTGATACACACATGAGGTCATAATGTCCGAAATACATATGGGGATAAGAATTAAAACCATTCAAAAAAATATCTTTCAAAAGACATGTACAAATGGATTCAAGCTTTATCTTTTGAAAATTTCCACTCCACAATTTTTCAAACTTGTCATTTATTATGTTTTTGTCTGGGATATTGAAAGAGAATGGCAAACACATGACAACTACATACATGATGTAGTATTCATCATCAGAAGAGGTCTTGTGAAATAAATAATTCTGCGAAAGAATGACAATGGAAGTCAAATACATAAATGAACATATTCCTAGGGATGGCATGTACATGTTGTTGAATAGACAACTAGTGAATGCAAACATAGAGAGCTATGGATACCAAACAATCACACTTCATCATTACATGGTCATGAGCAAAAAGGCTCAATTGTATCATCATGTCATTTAATTTGAAGAAATTCAGTTGGAAGCATGCATGGATCTTCAAGTAGTGTCATATTTTTCCTTTGGAGTTAGCATTTTGGTGTCGAAATGATTCCATGGCATCGAGGTTTTGATGGGGAAGAGGTGACCATGAGGTCATCCACATAGGAAAGAGTTCTGGAGCGTCCATGATCAAATGTGTATTTGGACAAAAGTGACTTGAATGGAGGGGATTGAGGTAGGGGATGAGGATACAAATAATGAGAGGCTAGTTGGTTGAGCCAATGGCTAACGCTTCAGCCAAAATGTTCAGGTTCTGGTTTTTGGTAGTTTTATATTGTCCATACGACATGTTTGCAACCTTAAATTGAGTACAAAAAGATAATTCCATAGAGTTAGAATGCATGTCAATGTCCATAACGTACATTATTCATATCAAAGAGAAATTGTGTACAAGCATCATGATGGCATAGGAATGACACCATGACCTTAATGTATGCATGGGTGTGTGAGTTTCATTGCATTTTAGAACATTGCATAGAGTACAATCGTTTGGGTTTTGCGAGTTATACATTACGGTTGAGGTTAGTTAGTCATTGCACAACTTAAGGTCGCATAGATGTATGATACTGATGTCCAGTTTGACTATCGAGGCTGTGCTTCAGCATTTCCGCAGCGCCGGTGGCTTTTCATGAATCCGCGTTTTTCCTGATAAAGCACCGCACGCTATCGCAACCGCGCCGCCTCCAGTAGATTTGACAAGTGTCCTATTCGTGTTACGGTCCGCGTTTCATGTGCATTCCACTCATCGGTAACGGATGTCGACACTGCTTCAAGTGGACAAATCTTTGAAATCTGATGCTCACATAACACCGTACGCTTCATGTGGGGTAACGGCGCTATGTGGCTTTCTTGCGGCCTTTCGTGTCATGGCCGCTTAAATGCTGGACGGAACGTGATTGTTTCAGCTATGCTCGAGTTAAAGCAGTTTACACTCTCATTGAATTCCCGCTGGGTTAGATGTTACTTTCAGTTGTCTTTTGCACGTGCATAACTTCCCGCCCGAATTATATTTGATGACATCTAAAGATCGAAAGAAGTAGTTTCAGGATTCTCAGCTGCAGTATGATATAAAAATGAAAAAATTCATGATTTCCAAAAAGATTCGAGGCCTTGGCTTGGTACAATCGGAAATTGATTTCGTGATTTATCTCTATGAAATAATTTTTTGTTCGAATCCTTACACTGACACATCTTCCATCGATGTCGATGTTCCGCTTTCTCGACTGTCATCGGGATATTTTTTATCTTTCTTATAGACACGAGTGCTGACCGTAAGCCTTTTCCCCATGTTTTTGTTTTTCGTCTCCAAAGTCCGCCATGGCATACCAGATGACCATCCTCCCAGTGTTGAAAGAACGGCGTCCATACGTCGCGTATGTTCTCCTTTGAGCTTTCGTGAATCGATACAACTCGATTTCTCCAGGAATCCCAATTCGTCGGGACGGCTGCAGAGCTTGACGAGCGTCGATGTAGAACTCACAACCTTCTGCTCAACTGCCCGATGCTCTCTTTTGCGTCAAGTGCCATGGGGAGATCATCGTTTTGTTTAGCGATCATTTAGATTTAGAGCTTTTGTTCAAGCATTTCTTAAGAATTACCCGCTTCTACGGAGAGAGAGATCAGCGGCCGTTTTGGATTATATGAGCTCGGCAGTAAAGATTTTTCAGACAGTACTGCGCGAGGACAATCTGTCGCACATGGCGGAGATCTGTGATATAAGGCCGTGCCAGGATATGCTTGAGCGACCATTCATGGTAGGCCAAATTGACCCCGGGGCCCTGGTTTGTAACCATCAATTAAGCAAGGACCCGCATTGCCGGATCCATCAGCGCCGGAACCCGCATTCGATCGGCGACCAACGCGGAGGCCCTGCGGTGAGCCTCGCGCTTGGAGAAAGCCGGCTCATGAGCCGGTCTCAGGCTCCCCGACGTCTAAAGAAGGCCGAGGTCGTTGGCATCCTGTGCTATCGCGGCGCAACGAACGGCTAATGAGATTTTACAGGACAAACCAGGGAAAACGACTGCGTTTGCAGCTGCTCACAGAATCGCAGATCAGGTCTCGCTGTCGAAGTATAAGATGTAAAGATGTAGCGAGGGACTTTACCAGTAAAGTGAGGCAGTAAATTCAGGAGCAACATTGACGAGTAAAAAAAACGAGGGACATAATGGTCACTTCAAACGTACCGAAGTAGAACAATACATCTTTCCAACAGAAACAGGTCAGCACGAGTTCAGAACACAAGATATATCATGTGTCATATCGTGTTCTGAAAGCAAGACCTGTTCTGTCAAACATGACTTTGGTTTGACGTTAAAATTTCATCCCGTTAAGTGAACAGGGAAAAACTAGACAAGAAAAATCTTCAATCATAATATTTTCCATATTTTCTAGAAACAAGAGAGTGGACGAATACATAAAACTTTAATACAATCCAAGGTTGGATATTCTTTGGATGTATTCAAATTTTTGAAAATATTAAATGAAAGTAAAATATAGTTTTACATGAAAATGTGAACTTAATTCTTTTGAATAAAAGAAACGGCCTAATTGCGCGATACCCATAATTTCAGCCTCCGACTTTTGTCGTGGCCATATTTCGCACATTTTACACACGGTACTCACTTTACACAGAAGATACGTGCAGTACCCACTTTTGCCGACACGCCTGGGATCATGCATGCCGTACCCACTATTGCAAAGAAATTCACGCTACACCGGTTCTGCGTGAATTTGTTTGTGAATTGTGGGCATTCGGTGTTTTTAATTTCAAGTTTCAATGATTTCCGACACCATTTCTAGACCGCACCAATTCGTGACCGACTCAAATGCATCTCCGGTGTCTTTAACGGTAGGTCAACTTCCGACGGAAGTGATATGTGTTTGAAGTAACCCTTATCTCCTACTTCATTGGCCGGTTTTGAAAGGTCGACTAGCGTCACATCCGAGAACAGACGTCGCGCAGCTCCTTTGCCGGACATGCAGCGAACGTGCCGTGATGTTGCGTTACGCGGGCCATGCCGTCGATGCGGACAAAATGCAAACGGGCTCTAATCCCAGCTAACTGTGGGGAGTGAGCTGTGGCCTAGTGGGTACGGTAGGTTCACCACCCCAAGCACCAACTTCATCCCAGCGTGTGGCGTGGTTGGTTTGGTGGATCCTACACACCGTGTCCCAAATGTAGACACGGTCGGTCCAGAACCGCATACGAAGGTCCATAACGTCTGTGGGCTCGCTGTCGTCATGTCCATATAGCAGGCGACCCATGTTGTGTGCTGTGTACAACAGCGTGAATGGAGATGGCTTACAATGATTGCCAGCCTCGTATTTCTATGTGGTCTACGTGCGGTTGCATCCGCACGGACAGCTAGGCTCGGATGATATCCATGGCTCCCATGCATCTGGGCCGTTCAATGGTCTAACACTAGGCAAAGGCCAGTCGAGGGTCTGTGCCATGGCTTCAGGTGTCGTAGCCCATGTCATCTGTCGCGGATGGCGGCCATGTACACTACGCTTACGTGCCTTTATGCGGTCCCATGCATCCCTCATTGCGACCCATGCTCGGTGGGCAACAAAGGTGTCCACATAATATCCAGTATTCCACCCGCAGCCATTCCCACCAGTCGTGCGAGCGTGTGAAGACATGACGACAGTTTGCGATGATGAACCATACAACCTAGGTCATAATATGGGCGCGGGACAGGACGCCCGTCGTTCTGGACAGGACGGGCAGCCGTCCCGACGCGGACTGTAGCCCTGAACACTGCTCCTTCTTTGACTGGCAAATTACCGGTTCAACAATGTTTAAATAAAAATATGGTGTGAGGTTTGCAAGGTAATGTACATTACACTTGATGGGCGGTGCTCGCGTTAGGCGAGTCAGCGACGCACGATCATTGGAGGATGAGCAGTGTGACGGTTGCACTGGACCAATGTTGGTCCACGAAGACGAAGACGCCAAGTCAGACAAGAATCTGAAAATCGTGTGGTGCACTTGGCGTGGCGACTGACACGCTGTCATTGGTGTGCGAGGCTACATTGGGGTCCTGTTTCAATGCTGTTGACCTCAGTCGTCCCGTGTGGAAAGTGGGTATGCGCAACATTAGTTCGTCCTCCATACGATTTTTGGCTCGGTGGACCTCCGAAGTATTTCTTTTTAACAGTGGCTACCGGAAGCATTTTACATAGTTTGTGGACGTTATACGCATTTTCCTGCAAAAGTGGCCCTCCCATGCTTTTTCTGCGAAAAGTAGGTACAACGTTCTTTAGTTGCGAAGACAGTGGGTATCCTGCAAGTGTACCCTAAAAGAAATCCTAGATAATATTGTGAGAAAAGTCTATCAATATGAAAACATACATCTGACACATAGAGTCTCCTCCTCCATCACCAGTGGCAGAGATGGAAGGTTCACCAACAAATTTGGCATGAGCTGATGACTCACTATGGCTGTCGGATCCACATGTCAATGGCATTCAATCCCCAGACAATTGGATCGACTAAGTGCAGTGATTAAACAGTCAAGAAACTGCTGTGAATGTCATGCCAACTACATGAAACTGACAGGGCAGTCATGCTACCAACCACTAAACTCGTGTACAACTCTGCAACCTCCACAACAAAAGGAAATATACCATTGAAGGTGGTTTTTGGAAAGATAACCACAAATCTAGCATGTTTGCAAAGTTACAAGGTCGTAGTTGCAGTCGACATCTAGTGGCCAGATTCCCAAAGCATGGGACTTGCCGGACGCGTGTAATGACCTCAGCAACAATGAAGCGAGTGGAGAACACGCATCAAAAGGACACTTGTTTTCACGTTTTTACTTTCACATTAAAACTCGAGTTTTTGTGGCCATTTCTGATCATATGCTTATGCACACAAGTAAGAAATCCTGTGTAGCTGCTTCTTCGTGGAGTTCTTGGAAGCAGCCACTCACGATGTGACATCACCCATGTTGCTTGACTCAAAACCCCAAGACCCAAAGTACGCCATATTCTTGATATTCCTATTGTAGATATGCTCCATAAAGTTGCAATTCTTGTGGTCAAAGTACGGTTGGCATGAATACCAAAGTTACTCAAGTGGCACAATTCCCCAAATCCTCTTCTACTCCACAGATTTCACTTGTTCATAAACGAGCATTCCTAAACTGGTTGGACCGCGGCAATAAGCATGGAATATTTGCTTACTCATCAGGTTCCTCAAGAATGTAGGTTGCTGTAGATGAGGAGGCACGGGGATGTTGCATGGCTTCCCCAGAAGCTGTAGGTGGTTCTGCATATATTTAGGAAGCTCTTGGTAGGGCTGAAGGACTATTGGCTACAGGGGAGGATGTGGGAGAGGAGAATGAGGAACAATTTGCGTTTTAAATCTATTTTATTGTATTGTAGATTAGTGAAAGGATGTGTTTGTTGACGATTTACCTATGACATTGTCATCAGTAAACTGATCATCTTTGTATGCTTGGCACATCCTCCCTGAAATCTCTGTCTGCAAAAATCGCATTGTGTCCATTACAATTGGAACTACACCATCAATCCCGTCTCCACCGTTGATGTATGCATCTAAGAATCGTTTTTCGTGCTCCATAAAAATGAACATGCTGTGGAAAACATATCAAGAAAAGCAGATTGGCCCTTGCATGTCCTCATCGTGAAGTTGAAGGCATCTCAAAATATTAAACCATGCTTGAAGAACACTTAATAGTTGTTGAATGCTGGATTAAGTAGAAGCATGCCATCAATGGAAAATTTCTTCCTTGTTTTAAGGCCGTTGTTGACCTAGCCCAAATTCTTGCAAGTGATGTTTGATTCGGTGAGATGGCATTATTAGTCCATGAACATCTGGAAAAGATGCATGTGCAAGCATTTACTTCTTCGTGGAAACACAAAACCCTGACAAAAAATACCTGGAAAAAATCATGTGTCATGTGCATAACTGTCCCGATCATCACTTGCAATAAAAGAAACAAATGGTGATCACATGTAGCCAACATGGTTTATGTCATCGAAAGATGTCTGTTGACGTAAGCGTGACGTTGAGTCTGAAAAATAGTCATTGGCACGTGGGTATCATCAATGGCACCAACACATGCTTGAACCGCGGGAGGTACCATGAACTTTTGCTCCAATACAGTGGTAGGTTGGCAGCTATCGTGGATGATGTATGGTTCTTTGAGTACTTGGACAAACTTACGTATGCTGTCCACTCGGTGGACGTGATACACTGAAAAAGCTCTTTGATTTGGAGCACGGACATGCCAGAGAACACACCACAGCAAAGTTAATATCATTTCCTCTTGAGAGACACGTGTGACACAGATGGAAGATCTCTGCATAAAAACATGGCAATGTGCAACCATGTAAGATGTGACATGGGAGCCATGTTCTATAGGCGAGCTAGGTTTCCATCATTGATCTCAAGTAGCCGTGCCATGTTGGTGAAGGGGACATTCATCACTGGTCACCGACACATTGACCAAACGATGTATTGCACTATGTCTAGTAGAAGCTTCCTCAAAAGTGCTTGAAGTTGTGTGCGCAGATCCATGGCCCTTTAGTTAAGGGCTTGTCTTCTAGTTTAATGCAACCAACGGGGATTCCATGACCTTGTATACGAATGAAGGTGTGACTGTAGATGAAGGAAAAAACCATGGACAAGGCCAAGAAAAATTGAAGACCTATGTGCATGTCAAAGCGCATGGACCATTGTGACACGGTAACATGATTCTGATTACTTTATAACCGCCACTGGCTCAAGCCAACAGATCACCAGCTTGCTCTTGGCCAACAAGGAATGTCAACGGCTACTTTCGTGGTGTTCTAGTGAATGGACGAGAAGTTTCCTATATACCCCAAAGGAATGCTGTCAAAATTCTACAAATGAATCATAAGATCCAACCATAATCCTGGCTTGAATTAGAGCTTTTTACTTTAAAATTTCTCTACCAAGGTGGGGTTCACCTTCGTTAACTACCATGCTATTTCAATCATGTAACAAATGTGATGTTCAACACCATCAAATGGAGCAACTTTGCACTTATGCATTGGCCATGTTGAAAATCCCTAGAAGGCACGACCTGTTTTGATATCAATAAAGAATCATGTGCTTTCCCAGAATCCACATAGGCCATAAGAAATAACTAACTGAACATAAATTGATTGAAAAAAAACTTGAAAATGACACGATGTGGTACCAGTCACAGTTGCTTTTACACACACACACACACACACACACACACACACACAC
>SZWC01012171.1:40406-51178 GCA_023375785.1 Penium margaritaceum | reverse complement strand
CTGAGCCATCTGGTTTCACCTTCTTGTGAAAGACCCACTTGAAGTATATGGCCTCGTTTGCAGGCAGAAGGTCAACGAGCTTGTATACACAGTGCTCTTGGATGGTTCGGAGCTCATCCTCACGGGTCATGTGCCAAAGTACCGCCTCCTCTACCGAAAGTGCCTTCTTTCATGTGACTGGATCGCACAACGTCAAGGGAGAGCTCTGGTTTGCCAGGAGACATGCGTCTGGCATGCACTGGATCACAACAAGGTCTACCGCCACATTACACATGCCAGAGAACTCAAGTGAGATCATCAGGTTGCCGACCTGGCACGCCGGGTGTAGGCTTCCTGGAAACTAAGCATGAGGACCTTCATGCCACGGGCACTGTTCTCAATGCTACAGGTGAGGCGTTTGGGCTCCGAGACAGCCTGCCACTGAGATGGCCACACAACTTGTAGATAAATGAGTTTCTTGTCTCACGCTATTGAGTAGGAGGAGGGCCAGGAATGGCTGCAGAGGGTGGCAGAGATGCAGAAGCAATGATTTTAGTCTCTCAGGCAGGGCAGGGGATTGTGAGTAGGAGAGGTTCCAGCCATCATAGATGCGGGCACGGATGCAAGGGAGGCCAAAGGTAGAGATGTGGGAGAGGTTGCAGGAACAGGCCCTGGGGAAGCTACAGATGGAGACGTAGGGAAAGATGCAAGGGAGCTAGAGGGACCAATACGAGAAGAGGCGCACATGTGACCACTCCAACCGATGAGGCCACAAGTCCAATTGCAACAGTGGTGGGATAATCATCGACCTGGGAATAAACAACAGACGAGGAGGCCAGGATGAAGTCATCCACCAGCCTAGACTTCCCCATTTTCTCAGAAGCTGCACAAGTGGGAACATGGTTGAAGACCAAGGAAACGATGCGTACGAGGTACCTATAAGTGAAGGCCTCAAAGAAGAGTGAATCCCTGCTTGAAGACAAGTTGCAAGCGGGAACTCAATAGCAAAAAGCCTTTGAATGTGGGAAAATTCCATGAAAGGTACACATGCAACCCTGCAGGGAGACCTTGGAGCCCTACTAATACTAGGTGTACCTGAAACTAGCAAAGAGGTTCCAGAAGGTTCCAGAACCTCGTCATCTAGGAGAAGCCCTCAAAGGTGAAGAAATCTGTGAGACCACACTCGAATCGCATGGTGCAAAATGCATACTTCATGGTCCTGTTCTAGCGGCCTGACACGACTCTTTTCCTTGGGTATAGTTGGGGCGGAGAGCTTGGCAAAGACACCATACTTGGTATAGAACAAGTCCATTTTGCCAAGGAACTCCCCACACGGTCTCATCGGAACGTGTGGAGGGTATGACGTGACTTGCCCAAACTCATTACTAGCCAAAGGCAAACTGACAGGGTGGCGTTGCTCTTGTGGCTAAGACTTTTGACCCGCCACATCGGGGTGAAATTGTCCGTCAGGATCAGGACCAACTGTGATCCGACAAGGACTTGGCTGCGAGGGGACCAAGCAGGTCCAAGTGGACTAGCTCCAACGGGCACTGGGTCCTGGAGAAGACTAATGGTAGGTGTAGTAACGCATATTATCCTAAGATAATGTAGAATCAATCGGTCTTGGGCTGCTTTTTTAAGGAAGCCACATCAAGACCAAGGACAGGCTGTGTCTGGATGAGTTTAGACACGTTGTCCATGCTGGTGTAGGAGGCGTTGATGCTGAGGTGAGAGCACATTGGTGAAAAAAACACATACAGCCAGATTGGACAGAGCAGAGGATTCAGATAGAGTGCAACAAGCAGTACAGTAAAAATCATCCATGACAAAAGCACGGAGCACAAAAGCACAAGTGTCTCTGGCATATTATGTGATGAAATCAGAATATTTCTTAGCAGTGAGACCCATCCTCGTACAGGCACAAACCGAGAGTTAGTTCACCTCAAGATCAGGGACAAAGAGCACGTGGGAGATGTAAGAGGAGAGATACCCACCATGAAAGTGCACAACCCCAAAATTCAAGACAGGTAGATCTGCCCAGATCCCTTGTGAACAGATCAATTTGGACCAACAGGTCCAAGGAAAATGATCAGTACCCCAAAATGCCGTGCCATGAAGGGCACTAGGGTCAATGCTCTAGTGGAAATCATCTCATGACCTCTCTGCATCATCGAGAAACACGTCATAGAGCACTTCACCTCTATTGAATGCTTAGAAAAAGGCTCTGAACAATGATGCACAGAATGAGCATGGAGCTCATCAAGCCATGCAATGATGTTGGGCCTGGACTCATCCTCATCATAAGCAAACTGAGCCCCTCCACAAACATCATCACGGGAATTAAAATCACAAGGTAGACTGAATCTCAACCTCTCAACTCTCTCAATACACTCGTACCTCCGCAAATGCAAAGTATCAGCAGGTGACAAAGCCTTGCGATGGTGCAATTTGAGGTCAAGGTGGGATAGGACAGCATGTCAAGTGTTTTTGTCTCTGTTGTGTAACTCCCATGCTTGGTGCCTGACATCGTCCAATGCGTGTGAACTGCCTGGAGTCCAAGTGTCATCCTGCTCTAGTCAATGGGCTGCTTGCACTCCGTATAGCTCTGGACGCCTCGATAGTTGCAGTAGTGGACTGACCATCCATCATCACCGCCTGTCAATGCCGTCTTCTTCTGCCCCTTACCACACCCCTTCTTCCCCTTCTTCTCCCAAGTGGCTTCTGCAACGCCTGCAATCTGGCGAGCCTGAGGAAATAAAGAGGAGGAGGGAGAGGGAGAGATAGAGCTGGAGGGGGTTGTGGTCAAGGGGATTGTTGTGGTCACTGCAATGATGTGCCCTGGCTGCCTCCTTGGCCGCAATCTTCTCTAGGAAGTAGTGTTGTGTCCAAGGAATCAGCTCAAGGTGTGTAGACAGGTCCTCAAGGGCAATAAAATCAAGGCCTGAGAAGCAGCAGTCCATGTCGGATCCTTGCATGGTGGGGCTGAGAGCCCAATACCACAACCTACCACCAGTCCTGAGTAAAGTATAGATACCCATGGCACGCTGCCAGTAGTCACCCCACTGCTTGGACAATCCTTTTCAAGGAGTGTTGAAATCAGCAAGGTGATGTGTCCTTGTTGCATGTCTCTTTGCAGCAAAGAGCATCAGTGCCAGCTCCTAGCCTAAAAAAAGGTCCGTCCCAGTCCCTATCCCTGTTGTGCCCAAGAAGGGCCGGAAGTCGGCAATCATCTTTCACAGGATGGCGTATGGAAGACCCTTCATTGTGCGCGCTGCTGCCTTCACCAGACGTGGGTTGAAGGTCTAGTGCCGACTAAGATTACTTGGCCAGACTCCCTTGATGTCAGCCCACACCTGGAATAGTACCTCTTGAAAGTCAAAGCCATCCTCCTCCATGTAGCGAGGAGGGTGTGTCACAAGGCCCTTTGGTCACTGTTCCGTAAGGAGGGAAACCTCAGGGTCTGGAACACGTACACAAAGCTAGGGAAGGGCACCATTGAGTGGAACACCTTCGAATAAAGACCTCCTCGTCTACCTCCCACACCGCTGCCAGCACACCAAGATGATAGAGGGTGAGCCGAGGCGTAGCTGGCTCAGACGCTCCAAGGAGGACATGCACCTCTCTGTTTGTGGGTCTGCAGGCGGATCCTTGGCATCCTCAATCAGGTCTCCAACTCGAGGTGCCCCTGCTTGAGGGCACGTTTCTGCATGGCTGTGACCCGTGAGGTGGACTGCCAATCTAACCGCAAGTAAGGCTGCACACGGATCCTGTTTGTGGAGCTTGAGGGGGATCCGGAACTGTGGGACCGGTGCTCCACCTGGATCCAGATCCGGGGATCTGGATCCTGAATCCAGATCCAGGGATCCTGCTCCTGGATCCACAGATCTTTTTTTTGGGGGCTTATTTGTGGATCTACCTCACTTGGAATCATGGAAAACACAAACAGGTCAATATGAATGTTCGTGACCTCACGCGTTTTTAGTGCAAATGCAAGAGCCTCCCTCCATATTGTGGTGGACTCCATATGCTGATGTGGCATGCAGTTTTTCCACATGCACACAGCCCTTCTTTGGTCTATCTTTCCATGCAAGAAATTGATTTTTGAACGATTGAAGGGTTGTCCATTCAAACATCAATCCAGTGTCTTCCGGCTACTGAAGCCATGTCTTACAGTCAAGAAGGCTGCAGTTGGTGCTGTACTGTCGCCTGACCACTGTCTAGACCCCAAGCTTGTATAAACATGAGCCGCGACACTTGAAAAACCATATTGCACCAGCCACCGGAAGAGACTGCTATTGGTCGCATGACAAGTTTGACGGGTCAACTTGACATGGAAACTGAACGTTGCATCGGTCACATCCGACGAGCATGTGATGACTAGTTGAATTCGGAAGTGTGAATTCTACGATACACGTGCCGAATTGAGCAGGACCTATTGTGTTTCCTGATTCCTCTCATCCCCCCTCTCCTCTCTCCCGAAGGATCCAGTTGTGGATTCAGAAATGTAGACCAGATCCAGGAACCTAGATCCGGTTCTGGGGATCCGGATCTGGATCCCAATTTTATTGTAGTTCCCACGGATCTTAGGATCAGTATGCAGCTTCAATCACAGGTGCAGCGGCACCGACTGGGCACGTCGGCTTGTGGGACACCCAAGCACTCCAACAGGATACGCCTGATGTCTTCTAGTGCATGACTCCGTCGCAGATTTTGTCACTGGATCTCTGCCTGCTGCTCCTCAAGGTAAAAAATTACCTGCGAGCATGGGCTCATTGCCTCCCCTGATGAGGATCCGGCTGGGCTAGAAGGCCCCCTCCCCTTGTCAGTAGTGTGCACCATGCACACCGCTCCAGAGATGATGCTACTGCTCCTGCTCCTGCTGCTGCTACTGTGGCTCTTGCTCCTGCTACTATTACTCCTCTTGCTACTGTTGTTGCTGTTTGTGGTGGTGCTGCTCCTGATGGTGCTACAGCTGTTGTTGGTGTTTCTGTTACTACTGCTACTGCCGCGGCTGCTGACATTAGCACACTGCTAATGCTATCAACAGTGGAAGTTTTTTCCTGCTGCTGACATCAGCTGGCATCAACCGTCGCCTCACTGGCCGCCGCCTCAGGTGCCCTCTACCGACCCTGCCAGCATCATTGGCCGGCCCTTGCAAGCCTTACTATTCTCGCATGCCTGCACTGGCTGTTGCCGGCTGTCGCTGTCCTCAATGGCCCTCATTTTTCCCGCTGATGTCATCAACCGGCCCTAATCAATTTTGCAGGCCTCCTTAGCACATGCCGGCCATCGCCGTCCTAAGTCGTTCTCTTCGGCTCTTTCTGGCAGCCGCTAGTCCTCATCGGCCGTCACCGGCTCTCGCCAACCTCACCACCGGCATCGCTGACCTTTTCATCCTCGTCAACTGCCTGGCCAGCTTTGTCGCAAGTCCTGCCAGCCTCATTAGTAACAATGCAGAAACAGCCGCTGCTACTGCTGCAGCTGTTGCTGAGGCTACTGCTTCTACTGCTGCTGCTGGTGTTCCTTGTGTGGCTATACAAGTTGTTGTGCCTGTTGTTGCGACTGCAGTCACTAATGTGTGCTGGGTGGATCCTCCCAGGACCACACTTGCTGTGGTGACCCTCCCTCTTGCTATTCCTGTGGTTGCATCTCTGCTCGTAGCTGAGCAAGGGGTACCTCGTTGCTCAAATACCATGAGAAGTTGCTTGGATGCTTCCGAGGTTACTGCCGCTGATTTGGCAACACTACGATAGTCAGCAGATGCACTTGCATGCACAGGAGGTACAATAAAGCCAAGGGTCTAGCTAGGGGAAATGCACATAACCTCATACAACACAAGTTGCGGAAAGAAATGGTGACGGACAGTCAGGCTACACGGAGGGACTTGTGAGCTTTTCCTAGATTTGCCCATAACCAAGGTTTTAGCCGTAACTCAGTGCACATAAACATCATTACCTTTAAAGAAAAAAATCTTCATACATCCAAATGAAGCTTTGTATGATCCTATGGATGCAAAATCTTAAGCTGAACGCAACAACTACACACGTATCCTATTCCAGCATCATTCTATGGAAACACAATTCAAGAACATGCAAAACAGTTCCATGACCTGTCCATGAGGTTTTAAGGAATAGTAGAGTATCCCAGCATGTCTCCATCATGTCGTAGCAGCTGTGTTGTAGCTGTGGATGGATGGATGACCACACGAGGACACCCTGTGCTACCAGTGTTTGTATCACAGATCTTCACGGGTATGGACACGGTCGAATGGTAACAGTAAGCTGTACACACAGACAAGAACGGCTCGCATCTCAACAATCCGGCTACAGCGTGAGATGAACATAAACGAGACAGTGAGAGGATGCCAGCCTGAATTCTTTTTGGCTCTCAGGCCGCACGAATTGGTCATTTAGAAATTTCAATAGCATGGATGTGCTCACTGTTCTTGCCATGTTAGGAGCTTGAGGGCGTGCTTCTATACTTGCCAAGAGTGCAGGAATTTATTTCAGGCATGTCCTGAGCAAAGTGACTGTGCGGAGGGTCCAACTGTTGAAGAATCGGGTGGGGCATTAGGAAATCGTGGACACGGTGTAGGTTTACCGGCAAGGGTTGTTTTCCAATGAAATCGCAAGTACATCTCACTTTTATTTCTCTAAAAATATTTTTCATCAATGTAGTAGTTATTGTTGCTATGCGTCTTGCTGAAAATATGGAGTTCAATTTTCAGCTCATGACAGTAGGGGCATCCTGCTGAGAGAAGTGCTGGTATTGGTGTTCAAGTGCTTAGTTACCCACATATTGATCGCTGTCCACTGATCTCCACATAAAGACATCTATGCAGGAGGATGAATCAACATGGCTGCCACGCAAACCAAGTGGACCTCTGAGGCAAGGTCATGTTCAAGTCCCTCAGGGGCCTCACAGGCTCCATCTATGTTGCCAATGCTACTAGGACATCATTAGACTTGTGCCGATGGGCCAGCTAGCAGCTCTTTGAAATCTCTAATGTGAGATACAGTCGAAGAAATCTCAATACGGTGGCATGTTCAGATACACTTAATGATGCATTGGATTTTGCATGATTGTTGGTTGTAGATTGGTTTGGTTAGTTGCCGGCTGATGATCCTGCTAAGGTCATGCTGCCGGGTTTTTTCCGGCAGCACTTGTCTCACACAAGCCTAAGCGAGCTTTGATGTATCCATGGCATTGCTTACACCCTTCCTCCCCGCTCTCTCTCCCTCATATTTCTACCTCCTACAAGGAGTAACTTGACCAAGTAGGTTTCCAAAATTTCTAAGAAAAATGTTTGACTCATGCAAGCCCCACTCTGCAGCTTGGCCTGAAAAGTGCAACACCCACGTCTGACATGAGGATCGGCAATGATATTCAGAAAATTTCTTCTCGGACAAGAATCAGGGGTTTTTTTACCATAGCAGGTTGTATTTCCGAGAGCAATGCTCATGATTAGATGGGCTTAAATGCATCTGCAACTCACTTTGGCATTACACAGATGTACCACTGCTTTCAGACAAACAACTAGGATGTAGCATATGCAGACTGAGTAGCCTTTCCATGTCACAACGTCAAGTTTTTGTGCACAACATCAAACATGGATTCTCAGAATTCTGCATGTGACAGCATTTCAGCTAGCTTCTCTTCATCCAAACCGCTCCAGGTTGTTTCTTTCCAGAGACCCTGGCAAGGTATAAGTGGAGCTGCAAATTTCACAATGTTCCTCAACTGTATGCACATGCTTATGCACATGTTTCACTGTGCAGACGCACCAACAACCTCTTTTTCCAACTTCTCATAGAATGCATGAATTGCTACCTCTAATTACTTCTTGAAAAAAGGGAGGAAGGATGGATATAGCACGGAAAGGAAAGGACATGGTGTTGGGATCCACTAACTTGTGTTTGAGGCATGACATTCGAGATTGAGAGAGAATCTTGATCTCATCTAGACCACTTTGATACAATGACTGAGATTATTAATTGTGAATCTTGAGATTGACAACCTCTCAATCTAAAAGTACACTCTAATCTGAAATCTCATTCTTGTCTCGATCTCATAGCCAAGTCTCAAGATTTTTCTGATCTCGAATCATATCAAACACATTTTAGTTTTTATACTACAAGAGATGTCATACATGCATGAATACACGTGGGGACTGTGGATAACAGTCCCCACGTGTTTTGGGGAATCACAAAAGAAAATTACTCAAGAAAATCACTACAGTGTACACAATGGTTCATCTCCTTTCCACATCGTGATGCTGTAAACATGCACAATCGGATGGTGGCATCAAGATCCGAGTGGAAAATTTTCCTTCCTACATTGGCTGGACCATCACGCTGTGGAACTGGGCGCAAAAATTCTAGCCTACGTCGGCCAATTGCGTGGGTTACTTGATAGATGGCAGAACCCAACAAATAAGCATAAGAGAGAAATTCCTAATGTAGATTGTGGCTGCACTTGTGGTTCAGTTGGTGACCCATTGCACATGTAATGCCCTCTTTTCTTGCTCCACATGGTCATACGTATACATGTAAATGAGATTGATTTTTGTGAATGCATTGGAGCTCTGTCCCACAACATGGGAGCCCCTGGTGTGAAACTCATGAATGTTTCCAGCAGGAGCACAGCCTCAATTGTAGTCCACGATAAAATAACTTGTGCTCCCATGAATTTAAAATATTTTTTTGCTTGTGGGGATCTCTAGCTTGTTGAAACTAAAGGATTCCAGGGCTATATCCGAACTTTCATGTAGATTTCTAGAGGATTCACATTCTGCTGGCCAGATCAAGTCTGTGCCACGGTGAGTAGTTGCCCTCAATATGTGCAGAGAGGTTGGGCTCCACCCCGGGGTGGGCTGTGTGCTCTTGGTGTGCATCACACAGGGTCAAGAGCCATGCTCATCGGCCTTTCCCTTATCTCGGTCTCCTATTGCTCACTTGTGTTAAGTCTTTAATCTCACTAGGTACCACAAGCTTTTGTGCCATGGCATGTGTTACATTGGGATCTCCCTATGCTCCCTCTCAACATTCCGTGCTTCTACGTACTTCAGACACTAACTTTAGACATCAGAGCAATTAGACATCAGAGCAAGGAGAGACATTCCCTCCCACTTTTCACACCTGTTCGATTTGGGACCAGTCTCGGGCCCCAACTACAGTGTCGCGGCGGCATCATGCAATGATTGCATCATTGGCAGCAACAACTTATGCTAAACTCTCCCCATCGCCACCGTGCCTCTTTGGACATGAGAAACAACTTTTTTCATCAGCTCTACCAGATATAAGTGGAAAACCTCCTCAGAATCCTACTCTCGACATGATAGATTTGCCATTGTAACCCTAGGGAATAGCAGCAACAGCATCATGAGCAGCATCTTCCTATACCCACCACTGTAGCAGCAACTACAGCATTAGCATCTACTTACAGCCACATTCTCGGGATATGCTCACAGTGGTATCTGCAATCATATTGACAGGATTGGTGGCCCCGCTTGCAGCCACATCAGCGGTTGCAGCAGCTTTTCGCACAGCCGCCTCTTCTTCATTCCAGCTGGAGTTGCATCTGTAATTGCAGAACCTACAGCATTGACAGCAGGATTTACGGGATCTACCTCTGTCCGAAACAGTAGCCACATCAGTAGGAATAGCAGCATCTCTACACACAGCCACGACCCCGTCTGCTGCAGTGATGCCGGTCACCTCTGAGCACACCATCTTTTTGCCCTCTCTTTTGCAGTCACCTCTGTGAGTGCAACAACTATCATAAGGGACTTTGGCTGCCTCATTCATTGCTCGCCTTCTTCCAGCTTACACAAACAATCTCATTCTTGTGGAGAATTTCTTGACGTGCATATGCAACTTTCTCCACTGCTCGAGCCAGCAGGCTCCCACTGTCACGGCAGTTGGACGGGCCACTGCTGCTTACTCCAAATTTGCCACTTCTCTCTCTCTTCCCTAGAAGCTACTGCAGCCAACATTGTTGTTCAGGTGGCTGCTACATCTTCAGCTGTTGCCACTGCTTTTTCCACCGCAGCTGAGACCACCTCTAGTTTATTCAGCTCCATCCGCATGTCCACTGCTGTAGTTGTCCTCACTCCTACAGGTGTGGCCCGAATGGTGGTGCACTGCGTAGGCACAATGGTGATTGTGGCATCTGAAGATACAGCAGTTTCTGGCACCAACGTGACTGGTCTACTACATCTTCTGGTGGCTGTGGCCCCATGGATCTCTGGGCTTGCCTCGTCCCCTGTAACAATTGTTCTTCCGCTCATCTCTCTACTTAAACGGCGTTAGAGTGGTAAGCACCCCATGCACACACTTGAATCTTCTCAATCACTTGCATCCACTCATCCGGCATTTCTCTTTCATCTCTTTCCACCCATCATTCTCCCATCATGCATGATAACACAGTTACAGTTGAGGCCTTACGTGCCGTCTTGCATGAGACTTAAACTGATTGCCGTCAGCTTCAAGGTGAGCTTGAACATGATACCGATGTCAAGAATGAGATGGCTACTGCAGTTGCTGACCTAGTGATGAAACTTCTTCGTTCCATGTTCCTTTTTTTTTGCTGTTGTGGGTGGTGTGGGTACCAAGAGTGCTGGAGGCAGTGGTGATACTGTGGCTGTCGGAGGTGCTGTGGGTGCTGCTTCCAACTCTGGATCCACTGCTACAGGAGACACTACACGCAGTCCTGCATTGCCTCCCCATGGACAGGTCTCCTACAACCCCTCACAGCCACATCTCTCTCTCTCTCTCTCTCTCTCTCTCTCTCTC
>SZWC01012171.1:18345-36546 GCA_023375785.1 Penium margaritaceum | reverse complement strand
TGCATTTTCTCAATGTACCCTCTGCCCCACTCGTGGCCATTCTTGTGTACATTGATGACTTGCTCATTGCATCTCCTAGTCCTTTTTCTTTCCATTCAGACAAGATTCTCTTGCAATCAACATACAAGATGAAGGATCTTGGGCCTGCTGAGTCTTTCTGGGTATGATCTTTCTTGAGTGTAAAAAACTCTAAGAAAACACTACATGTTCATCAGGCTGCGCATGTGTGCAGCCTGGGGGAGCGTTTTGCCTTCCTGCACTCTGCCATTCCCTCAGCGTGTACACCAATGACTCCAGCAGGTCAGGCATTGCTGAAGCTAGTGGATGTAACTAAACTTTGGGAGGCAGTGAACATGACCGACTAGCTGTGTAATATTGGTTCACTCATGTACTTGGCTACCACCACCCATGCAGATGTTGCCTTTGGAGTGAATCTCTTGTCTCTATTTTCTTGGTGTCCCAGAGAGCAACACCTTGAGGCTATGTTTTTGTGGTATGGTATGCGTTTTCTACTCCATGCATAAGGTTGTACCTCAAAGCACAACCCAATTCATGTAAATGTTTGAACTGAAAGTGACTGGGCTCATGACTTGGACTCTTGCAACCGCACTGGTCACATCTTTGTTACTGGAGGCACGGGCGTCTCCTGGAAAAGTGGCAAACAAGGGTGTGTGCCTTGGAGGTCAAGGAGAGCTGAGTAATTTGCGGGCTACGTTTCTTGCTGCAGAAACTGCACATTCCCATTCGTTGCATCACTTTGTGCTAAGCCATTGCTGAGAACTACTGCACGAATCATGTATGCACAAAGCACGTCAATATCAAGCCCCTCTTTGTTTGAGTGCATCGCTCCAGGCATTTTCCGGGTTGTCTAGGTGTACACACGCCCACAGCAAGCTGATTTTCTCATTTACCAGAAACATCTTCAAGTGTGGTGTTCATCCTGTTGGTCTCTCCTGTCACCATGACCCCGTCTGATGTTTGTTCTCCTATGTCTGTGCTTGTTCTTGAACTAGCTTGTGGTGTGTAGATGTTGTGTCTGTGGGTCATGGGGGAGTGCCAATGTTTGTGGTTCCCATCACAACTCTAATGGCTTCTTGTCTTGCTCCACATGCTCATATCTCACAAATACAAGAAAATGAGTGTTGCGACTGACTTTGAGCTCTGTCCCACAAGTTTGAAGCCACCGGTGGTGAAGCTCATGCATTTTGCATGAGCTTCACCACTTTTGGAAGACACTTAACGATGACTTTAGGATTCGAGGGCAATTTCCAAGTTTGCATTTGGGTTTTTGGGGGAGTCACATTCTGCTAGCTGGGTACTGATCCATAGGGGGCCACCTGGCCAGATTAACTCTGTCCAACCATGTATAGCCGCCCTCGGTACATACTGAGAGGTCGGGCTTGAACCCCATGTGGCGGTGTGCTCTCAGCACGCATCACGCACGACCAAGAGGCACACTCAATCTTACTAAGTACCACAAACTTTAGTTTCAAGTTTTGTATCACATGGGATGGGGGAGTGACCATACATCCATAGAATTCTCGACAACTATTGGTACATCCACGTTTCGCACATTAACCACGTCACATCCAAACATCGGAACTTTAATGACAGTCTGTCCACCTGTTCGGACATTAAGCATGTTACATGTGTCAAATCATTCATGAATACGATATCCAATATACTTGTGCTTAACAATGCCATATCCACATTTGGAGCTTTGGCAAGTCGGCCGGTGGTGGTCCCCAGTCGCTCGAACGGACACTGTGCCCGATGACTGGTCATCGGCAACTAGGCATAAAAGCCTGGTTGTTTTTTGTTTTCCAACCGACAATCAGCTGTATCTGACCTTGAGGCCGATTGGACGTTGTCGTCGTCGAAATGAAGCGACAGCTCATCCAATTTGTGGTGCACGAGTGATGACGTATGCTTAGAGATATTGTGTTCGTTGTTGGCGGACATGACCTCTCGCATTTTTTTACACATCGAAGCCCCAGTTTTGGTGTGCTTTCATGAAAGAAAAAAGAAAAAAAAGAAGCATCAGTCTTAGGAACCGTTGTTGACTGTGGTGAGATGTATTTGACACAAAATGTCGACCGTAAATGCATGAAGTTAATGACAAAAATAAAGTGAAATTCCTATCCTCATATGGAATTGTTTTGAGGATGATCATTTGAAGTACTTTGTACGAGTCATAGAGATAGAATATGTGCAAACCAACATATCTCTTACATGGAAAACTCTTTGAAACAGGAATTTTTTTAGATATTTCATCATGGACATCCACAGAAAATCCACTTTCTAACTGGAGGAAGGAAACGTAGCCAAATAATGGTGTCACAAGCAAGGCACAACCGCCTTGGCTGGCACCATTCTGGGGCAAAAACATCGTCAACATCTTCACCACAGTCTTTGTAGTCCATGTTCATGTCGATATGGTAAAAATTATCATCATCCACATCCAAATCTTTCCCTGTAACACCTCAATCTGCCGACGAGGCATCTTGCACTGGACATGTGCAGTAATACACCTCGGTGACATGGACACGAGTACCAGCAAGCCATAACTTGAAAATGATGTATGTAGTACACACACCAGCCGAGAATGACAGAATACTTGGCTCTCTTTGTGTGCAGTCCACCTGTCCCATAGTTTCCTTGCCGTTCCTTGAACACAAGTGTTGAACACCATCATAGTTGCAAAAGAAGAATGTTCAAAGAGGTTCAACAAGGCGACCTTCGTGTACCATTTATATGATGGTCAACTCATTCATGGGTATAGGATTAATTATATCTTCGGTCATTTGCGCGAGGTAACCAGAACACATGAATATGTGGAAGATACTTTCTCAAGGAAAATCAAAGGTAAATCCATTTTCCAACACTTCAGTCCCACGTCCCAAACTCCTCTTATGTGCTTCCAATGGTATTGGGGTTTCTCCATGTCTTGGGCCACGTGCTTTCTGACCCACCACACCATGAAACCTTGCTATGTATCCTTTATGCCCTGTACAGTAGGTCAAATGTAATGTGACTGGCCGTTTCTAGAGCGTAAACAGTGTGACCTCCATAGACCACGGCATCATGGGCATGAAGATAAGTGATGCATCGTGTACAAAGACCATGATTGACAATACAAGGAAAAGATTCAGAGGGAAAGATTAACATGCACATGGTGAAAAGAATGAATGGAGAGGACTAACTTACCAGCTTCATGTATATGTTGGTATCGACCACCTCAGGCTCGTTGTCCCATGTGTCTTTAAGGCGTACAGCTTCCTGTACTGCGGTAGCCTGTTTCTAAAACTTCCTCATGCCCCTCCTACTCGTGCTGCTGCCTCAAGTCCTCATACATGCCCTCGTCCTCTTCTTCCTCTTCTGAGTCAGGCAAGATGTACCTCTCAGTGGCGTACACCTCTTCTTCTCCTCATTCGTACGTTGTGTCATCCTCTGGATCGTAGAGTGGGCCTGCACCTGCACCTGCACTAGCTGCTGCAAGAGTAGCACCATATGCAGTAGGTGCAGCAGGTGGAAAAGAACCAATTGCTACACATGTAGTTACAGGTTCCCTTACTGTGGTAGATGCACAACCAGTGTTGAATTCCAGCAGAAATGTTCCCGAGATTACCGCCACACCGGCATCAGTCCTTCTTGCTTCTGCCCGTGCTGTTGCCCAGCTTGCTGAAACTATGCCAGCCCCCTCTGCCTCTACCCCACTTGTCTCACCGGCCCCCATATCCATCTCTCGTGCGTGTCCCAGCACCTCGCCTAGTGCCTCTTGCAGAGGCACTAGGTACCCCAGGACCCACTGATCCTGCACCATCAGTTGTAGACACGTAGGGATAGCGCCCTGCCACAGTCTCTTCACAAATGGCCTTGTCTGTGTGCTCAAGCCGACGCAGCAGCGCGTTGGCCAAGGGAGCTGCTCCTCTCCCCACCGCCGGTGGGTTGGGACACTTTGCCTTTCTGTGCCCACGCACCCCACACTGCGGACAGATGTAGTTCTTCTTCCTACGGTTTCCCGCTCCCACCTTGCACTCTTGGGGTGGCCAAGGCCTCGCTTGGGTACGGGCTGCCTCCACACCTTGTCCTCTGGATGTTTGAGGTAGATGGGGTTAACGCCGGGATGGAGTTGTTGTACGCAAGGTAATACACTATGCGAGTGTGACGCACATCAACCAACGACTCCGGATTTTCACCCCTGCCAATCATCAACGCACATGCATGCACACGGGATTTCCCCCACTCTTTCCATCCATAGCCTGTGTACATCCTCGCTTGCATGTTCGCCGTTGACAATTGCCTGAGCCTGTGACTGTGGCCCAGTGCCGGTTCTCCTCTTCCACCTCATAGTCTGCACTACTCATAGATGCATGAAGCATCCTCTTCTCTGGCGTTGGGGCAAACAGTCCCTTCACCTGCTTGCTCAACTTGCGGCAATCTGCAAGTAAACGCTGGACCCAGGTGTACAATGCCACAAAGTAGTAGAAGGAGAATAGCTTCCGAACCTCAACGGCACGGGCAGTCAATGACTCTGCTGCATTGCAAGTCGTGTACCCGCCGCGTCCAAGGGGGCAAAAAATCTTGCTCCACTGCTCCTTCAGGATGCCGCCCTCCCCATTAGTGCCCTGCAGCAAGATAGTTGTGCGCAGGGAAATGCGGCATAGTTTCTCCTTGTACCTCTGCCACTCAGCCTACGTCAACGCGTATGCCAACCACCAGAACCAGCACCCCGCCTGTTTGCCGTGATTCTTTCGTGCATTCTCCCTCAAGTGGTAGGCATAGTAGCTGTGCTAGGCTCCTGGCAACTTCTCGGCCACAGCATTGAACAAGACTTTGTCGCGGTCTTTGATGACGACTGTTTCATATGCCAAGGACAGGTGGAACCGAAACCACTTCCAATTGTCTTCGTTTTTTCGAATCACCATGGCCCAAGTGATGGGAACCACGTTGTTATTGGCATTAAAAAAATGGCAGATGAGCAAAACCTACTTATGCCCATTCTTTAGGTGGATGCCATCCATGGTCAAAAGTCAGCGATAGTGTTGGAAGCCTAGGATAGTGGCCCCTAGCGCATAAAACACACGCTGGAAAGCATCGTCTTCTGTGGCCTTGGCAGCGGCATGAGTGTAGAGATCCACACGCATGAGCTGCACGTTGAAATGAACCGAAAAGCCAATTGGCCACCATGAACAAAAAGGAAAAAAAAAAAACAAGGAGTAAGAAAGCAAGCAAAGCTTACCCCTTCACAGTACACTAGAAACAGACTCCACGCCTTGTCCGTTGGCACCATGATACACTCATGGGTCTTCCAGTTTGCACAGTCAAGCTTGTTCTTGTCAACCTCCTTGCCGGTGCTCTGCTTCACGACGACCTCAAGAATCTTCACGTTGGCCGTGAGGTTTCGCTTCAGCGTCGAGGCAATCTGACGACTAACCCACCGCGCCGTTTGTACTGGATCATCGCGTCCCGTTCCAAGTGTTGTGATTTGCGACATTACTGTCGACCTATATAGTTTACTATGGCCACTCGGCCATGTCCATGCCCATGCAGATCCCTTATGCGGACCCAGGTGGTACCGGTGTGTCGTCTGGTGGTGGACTACCAGCTTGGAGCTGACTGACGACCGTCTCAAAGCTCTTGATGCTGTCAGGGACCTCCTGCAGTACGCAGGTGTTTATCGGTGGACTTGCCATGGGCCCAATTTTCATGTTTTTGCATTGTGTGTCCACCGTTTGATGCCAGATACATGCATGTGACCAGTCGTAGCGTCCAGCTTGTGATTATGCACGTCTAGGTTCAAACGGCATAGCATTCTGACACGTCTACGCTGAGTTACGGCCAAAACAATGGTTTTGGGCCGGTTTTAGGACAGACCTTGTGCTGCCGCATGCGACGCCCGCAGTGCGCCGCGGCAGGTACCTATGCCATGAACCTGTCGTTTGCCATTTCTCTCTACAAATGCTATTGAAGCATTATGACACTCTGACCTGTGTCTCTTAGCCAGACCCTTGCCATTGTGTGTACGACATGTGAGTGTTGTCACCGTCTGACGGGGCACTAACGCCCAGTCAGCGGCTGTGTCGCTAGGAAGCTTGTACGCATCTTCTCACCAAGAACACAGTGGTGACCATCCACAAGCTGGCCCACGACAAAGCTGCCATGTCTCCCGTTGACATGTGCCTTTCACATCCATGGAAACTTCTTCTCCTTCCACTACCCAGAGTGTGCCTCAAACCGCGTTACTCCAAAGCCACCGCACAGTCATGCGGTTGGCTATGGCATAGTCATCAACTGCTGCCCTTGCCTCCTCCATCATTGGGAATTCCATGCCGGGGTGGCAAACATCTGTCGTCTTCTCTCTTTTTGGTGCCAAATCGTCTGGTTCCTCATCCAAGGACACTGCACAGGCACAAGCACAAAATGCAACTTGAAAAAAAAAAACATGAAATCATAGGGCATGCATCATGAAGTAAAGCACCACACACCATTTATTACCATTACCATGGACCCCACGATTGAGACGATACTACTATTTGCAACCTCTTCAGGTGAGATAACTAGGACATGCGCTTTGTTGCTTTTTTATCTCACAACTCTCACTTGTACTCTGTTGTGTCCTCCTGGCTTGTGTACATCGGTGTGCAGATGACTAATGGCGAGACGCGACGCTCATGGAATGTCATCCGGTGGAGCCGACGCACGCCGAGACCTACACGCAGTTCGCTAAAGCCTCCTCCTTCCTTCGTGCTCAGCTCCATTCGCAGACCTCCTCGGCGGTCGTGCCGCCGGCAGGCACTATCGCTACATGTGCTGCCTGCACACGTCCAACATTGTGTTTGATTGCAGTGTTGCATTCACAGCGCCATGTCATGCCCTGGGTCCAAGTTTCATGATTTTCTGGCATGGTTGCTACTGGGGGTTAGCGTAGACGCTGCCTGGGTTTAGGCAGCCATAACTCCTAAATGCTCTTTTTCTAGCTGATTCTGACTGCACGACTACGTTTGCAGCGTGTGTATTATGGTATGGTCCAGTTTTCAGGCAAAACGGACGACGCCCGGGTTTGGGCTGTCGGCCGTCTGGCAGGGCTCACCGAGAAAACCGGCCAGCCTGAAAATAAAACTATTTTCTGATTGGCTGGTTACCAAAGTAACAAGCTCTACAGAGCTGGGGTGGAGCAGAACTTGGAGGGGTCTTCCATTGATGCTCATTCTTCACTCCTAATCAGTTACTTCTAGTTTTCAGCTGCTTTCTGGCGCTAACACTGGCGCACGCGTTTTTGAGTAACAAAACCAGAGCACCCAGACTTAGACTCTAGAGCAGCATACTGAGGGGGCAGCAGACTAAGCAACAAACGTGGAAGCCTGCATGCTGCATCAACAATGCTGCTGCCCCAACCTGCTGCATGGTGTTTCCAGCTTGGTATCAGAGCTTGAGTGTAGCAGAAGCAGCAGAAGACTGGCGTTGAGGTGCCAGACAATGCCAGCAGACTCCTACACGCGCCAGTGCGTGGGAAATGCTGCCAGATTTATTCTGGCAGCACTGACCAGCCTGGTGGCAGCCTCAAAAACTTCCCCACGGCCAGAGGCAAAGTATGTTGCTCTGGGTGCAAAGGCTGCTGAGGCGATATGGCTGCAGCGCTTGTTCCTTGAGCTGGGTCAATCAGTACCTACCATGTGCTTCGTTGCGACAACCAGAGTGCTCTTGCCATTGCGGAGAACTCAGGAATCTTTCATGCTCGCACGAAGCACATTGCGGTTGAGCATCACTTTGTGCATGATCTGGGGGAGCGACACGTGATCTCTGTCATTTGGGTTGGCACTGACATGCAGCGTGCTGACTTCTTGACGAAGGCACTAGTACGCGGAAAGTTCCTGGTGGCCATTCGTTCTGTTGGACTTTGCCCCTTGCCTGAGAGTGGTGAGTGTGGGGTGTGTCTTTGTCCGTATCACATCTGTCGTTGCACTCGTTGTTGTACTCGTTTCAATGCTGAACGTGTATGGACATGCGTACCATTGAGTCATGGGGGAGTGTTGTGATTTGTGACATTCCTGTTGACCTGTACAGTTTACAGTGACCACTCGACCGTGTCCATACTCGTGCAGATCCCTGAGGCAGACCTTGGTGGTACCGGTGCGTCATTTGGTGGCGGACTACCAGCTTGGAGCTGACCGATGATCGTTCTAGAGCCCTGGACGCTACCCGGGACCTCTTGCAGTTTTTCTCCAGGACGTATGAGTTTTTTGGTGGACTGGTCGTGGGCCCGATCTGCATGTTTTGCATTATGTGTCCACAGTTTGATGCCGGATGCATGTATGTGACCAGTCGTAGCGTCCGGCTTGTGATCCTGCACGTCTAGGTTCAAATGGCATAGCGTTCAGACTTGTTATTGCCAAAACAATCGTTTTGGGCCGGTTTTAGGACAGATCTTGCACTGCCGCGTGCGACACCCGCTGTGCGCCGCGGAAGGTACTTATGCCATGGACCTGTCATTTGTCATTTCTCTCTACAAATGCTGTTGAAGCATTCTCACACGTTGCCATTGTGTGCACGACTTGTGACTATCGTCACCGTCTGACCAGGCACTGACGCCTAGTCGGCGGCTGTGTCGCTAGGAGGCTTCCACGCATCTTCTTACTAACATGCATGAATATCATATAAGTAATGCCGGGCGCGATGGATATGGCGTACCCATAATGTAAATGTTTTGGATTTTGCATGGTTAACATTCAACTTGCGGATATCTCAGGCTTCTATTGATGCTTGCGTGGATGTTCCACCTAGAACGCCTTACATTGGGCTCCACACACTCCCCCCTCTCCACATTTCATGCTTCTTCGTACTTGGGAGATGAACAGATTGTGGACAAGATACTTGTCATCTTGTGCTGCACACATGGCAGCAGCCTTCGCAAGTCAGATGTGCATTTGCACATGCTCAAGATGAGTGGAAACGCGGTCGACCTCATCTCAATCACTTTTGCATTCCCCCACATCTCAAGCTCGTCCCAAAGTGTTATGAGACAGCCCTGATCTCCTCTTGAAGTTCGAGGTTAGTCTAAGATTTCCTGATGTGACCATCTCAGAGATGTGTTCAATCTCGAAAGACGTACCTTACATGTCTCCTTAGAAATGCTTCCTCAACTGTGCAGTCCAACATTAATTTCTTCGTTGCACTCTCTCGCATTGCAATAGTACATTGACCGCATCGCGATGCGGAGAGCAACTCGAGAGTTATAAATGGATTTGACAAGCCTGAAAGTCCTCCAAGACCAACGTCCCAAGGAAACAAAAACGGCCTAATTCCGATATACCCACCGTTTGGGCCTCCGAATTTTCTGCTAGCCAGTTCTCGCACATTTAAGACACAGTACCCACTTTACAGAAAACAACATGCAATACCCACTGTTTTTTGACCCGCCGGAGTGAGAAGTTTCCTGGAACCTTCCTAACCACTTGCCGCGACACTAGGCGTCAGCGCCAGGTCAGCGTGTGACAACAGTCACAAGTTAGAGACAAAACTGCAAGGGTCTGGGTTGGGACACGAACAGAGTGTCAGGAAACTGAAACTGAATATAAATGCAGAGAGAGATAACAAATGACAAGTCCACAGTATAAATACCTGCCGCGGCGCACGACAGGTGTCGCACGCGGCAGTGTAAGGTCTGTCCTAAAACCGGCCCAAAAACACTATTTTGGCCGTAACTCTGCGCAAACAAATNCACCGATCGGTGGACAGGAAATACAAAACATGCAAATCGGGCTCAAGAGCCAGTCCACCGAGAAAACTCTAGCGTCTGCAGAAAAACCGCAAAGCACCCCGACAAGCACCCAGGGCGTCGTGGCAGCTCTCTGGCAGCTGCTGGTGGATGGAGCCACCACTCGTCGGTGCTCCGGTGCCAGCTGCGTCCGCATCAAGGATAGTGTCGTCGCGCTCTCCTGTAGCGCTGCTCTCCTTGCCGTCGCTCGTGACAGGTGGAAGCCACACACACCAACACTCCCCCTGGCTGACACAACTGTCAACATAATGATGTCTGAGCGAAGGCAAGAGATGATGGCTCAGGGAACCAATCATCGCGAGCACTGATCAAGCATACCACAGCACAGGGTCTCCTCGTGACAATGGTGTATCCCACCAAATGCCCGGGTCTCGACCATGTACGAAGTGAATCACACACCTACGTGTCAAACATCAAGCAAGAGAGACAGAGAAACAGGTCTCCACATGACCCCCGAAAAGTGTCTCCGGGTGCCCGGGTCTCGACCACATCATGCATGGATCATACATAACACACGTATGCAATGGGTCTCCACATTACACCGATGGAGCTCAACAGGTACGTGGGTCTCGACCACCATAACCTAGCATGGATCATACATAACACATAGAGGCAATGGGTCTCCACATCACACCGGTGAAACTCACGAGGTGCGCGGGTCTCGACCAGCATAACCTGGACCATAGCATCATGCTGCACCCTAAGTAACCTCGCTGTCCTCAAAAAGATGTCAGACCAAAGTCCACATACCAACACTCCCCCTGGGCTGCAGAGGCTGACAGTACGAGCAAAGCTGATGGCTGCTCCCAACACAATCCGTGAGGAGGGAGCGCAGCTCCCCCATGGCCACATACCCCTGCACAGCAATAGCAAGGATGACGACGATGCTGGTGGGATGTGTCCGCACAGAGCCTCACCCCAGAGAGGCGTCGTCGCTGTCATCGTCATCGCTGGTGTAGTCGTCACTATTGTCGTCATCTGCTGATGTGACTGGTGCAGCACTGAGGGCCTCCTCCAACTGTATCGCCTCCCGTATGCATGCCAGTTGCTGTGCTGCATGCTGCCACACGGACTGCGCTGCGTCCAGACGCGTGTGCAGTTTGTCGGGCTCAACTGCGACAGCCTACGGGCTAGCTGCATCTACGGCGTGCAGGCGGTCAGTCGCGGAATGAATCTGATGGTGGACCTCCATCATGTGCACGTCGGCGCAAGTCACTGCCTCCTGCATCCTCGTCTCCTCGTCGTGTAGGAAGCTCTCCACGCCAATAGGCGACTCAGCTGGTGCCTGATCACCAGCTGCTGGTAGGAGGTCGTCACCACTGAGCGCGTCTGCATCCGTAGCAGCTGCACCAAAAGGGGGTGGTGCTGCGGAGTCACTGGCTGCTGCTGACACACTCGACACTCGGGTGTCAGGTGGCCAGACGTCGTCATCCGTCGGTGTATCTGCCGCTGCAGCATCGTCGCTGTCATCGGGAACCCATACACCCTGCAGAAACGCCGAGCCCCTGGTGCACAACCAATCGTCCACCTGCTGCTGTGCATCCACCCGTCGCCAACGTGCATCCTGTAGGGACCACTCCGCAGCCTCGAGACGGGTGTGCACATCCTCCATGCACATCTCAGCAACCTCTCGTGCAGAAGCATCTGTGGTGTACCAACGGCTGCTGGCCTCCCGGAGCTCAGCCATGAGACTCTGCACGCGCGCCTCTGCTCGAGCCACCATTGCCTCATGCTCGTCGACCGTGGGGCGTAGGCGCTCGGGTACAGGAACTGTAGCTCGGACAAGCGTAGCTATGTCATCAGCTGGAACCGCCGTGGTGTCAATGACACCGGTCAGGGTAGCAGGGTGTCGGATATCTGCAACTCGCTCTGCATCCTCCATCTCGCACACACGGACGTCTGCTCTCACCGAGAGGCTATAGCGTGCTCTAGTCGCGGCTACTGCAAGAACGGCAGCGCACTGGGCCTCTATATCTGCCTCCGACCCTGCGTCCGACCGCTCCACGACGAACGACTTGTCCTCATCGAGGAGGTCTACCTCGTCCTGGCAGTCAATCACCTCCTCCTACTGCCCAGCACTATCTGCCAGAACCACCTGGGTGTCTGCTGTGGGCCAAGCATCAGCATCTGTATCACCTGATCCTCTTGCTGCTGCTCCTGGCACCATGGTAGCTGTCTCCACACCAGCTAATGCAGGAGCGTGCGCATCGTCGGGCGCAGCTCTGGCACCGGCCGTCGTCATGTCATCCGCCAAAACATCAACGATCACCAACTCCATCCCTGACTCTGACTCAGCATCGGACCAATCCTCCTCTGACGAAGAGTCTCCATCACAGCAAATGTCTCCCCCCGCTGAACTCTCCGCTAGCTGAGTCTGCTGTGTGGCGTCAACCACCTCAATCATCCTGCGTTGTAGAGTAGTCGCATCACCAATGCCGAGCTCCGCCGCGGTCGTCAACGGACACACCATCCCCCCCACGACTGGCACCTTAGCAGGATCTGTGGGGACTCGATAGATCAGCCCGACAACAGGAGACGAGGGGATCTCGTCACATGAGAGTCCTCCCAGAGCCACGTCTACTGCCAACGTCTCGTCAGTAGTAGTGACTGCAACTGCTGCTACTGTCACGACGTCGATGGCTGTCGACACACCCACTGCCTGGACGTCTGGCGACACTCCACTGGTCATCAATATAGCGGAACGGACATCTGCTCCACATGTGCAGGCTGACACCGCTACAGCTACTACTGCCTCATCCACTGGTACTGCCCCACCTGCCTCTGTGGTCTCTGCTACGTCAACTATAGTCTCCATCTCCATGTCTGCCTCCAACTGCGCGTCAGACCACTCGTCCGTCTCCGAATCCACGTCGGACCACTCGTCGGATGGCTCGTCCTCACTGAGAGCGCCCTGTCGTGAAGCACCATCTGCCGCATCCCTCATGCACTCGCCGGTGGTCGTCGGCGGACACTCCATCCCCCCCTCGACCGACGCACCGGTAGAAGCTGCGAAGGGGTGCCGTACCAACTCTGCGACTGGGGAGGAGGGAGTCAGCTCCGTGGTGACGTCTGCCGATGCTGCGTCTGCTGCTGCCTCCTGCACACGTCTCACCAAACTTGCTCTCCGCCGCCTCGCGTGCCGAGTCCGAGAACGACGATGGCGAGCCGAAGAGACTACCCCAGAAGTGGAGGGGTCACTGGTCGGGATGACTCCAACTGCCTCCAGCACAGAGCGTAGGGTGTCGGATGTAGAGCTAAGGTCGGGAGGCGTGGCATCGTGAGGTGATGACACTGACGGAGGTGAGGATGACAAGAAGGAAGAAGAGGGTGTGTGTAACGGCATGATGGCAACAGCCCGCTCAGAGATCACGTGGTCTATGAGCTGTTGCACCATGCGCTTCATACCCTGGAGCTCGGCGTACACCACCGCCATAGCTCCACTGAGGGGCGTGATTCTATGAGCTGATGTATCGGAGGCGGATGGTGGAGTAGGGCGGGACCATAACCAGGGCGGTCGCCACCCAGCAGGGCGCTGGCGACACTGGCGCTAGCCATGGTGTCGGTCGCAGCAAAAGTAGCAGGCAAAGTCGTTGGACGTCTGAGGCGTGTGCCACGGCTGGAATTGCCACTGTGGACGTGGCATCTGCCACGTATGCAGAGCAGGTGCCAGCCACGGCGCTGGCTGTGCTCCCTGCCACGCCAATGTGCTCATCACTAGAGTGTGGTGTGGGTTAGTGTCTGTGACACTCGCTCCCACTGGCACAAGGCCACAATGGGAGGTGAGCGATCGAAGCACAATCTCTCTGATGTGGTGCGATTCCGTCGCGAGGACGGCCACCACGGCGTTGGTGGTGGGCTACTGTGCGACTCAAGTGTGCAAACTCAAGTCGCCTTCGGTGCTAATGCTGCACCAGGTGCCGTCGTCAGCTGACGGCTGAGGCCTCAAGCCACTTTTGCTGCTGCTGCTACCGCTGCAACTCTTGCAACGGCTGCTGCTACTGCGAGTTCCGTCGTTAGCCGACGGTGGTGGCCTTAGGGCGCACTTAAAAGGTGAAAAAACAAAACAAAGAAAAAGTAAAGGGAACCCCCTTCTTTTTTTTTGTTGGGGCCACCTCCTCGGGTGCCCCTTTTGGGGTTGTTCTGGGGTGCCCCAATCAAGGACCCCCCCCCCTTCTTCTCTTCTTCTCCTTTTTTTTCCGGTTTGGCTCGACCCTCCCGGCGAGCACACTGGAGGGGGAGGCTCGCTCCCCCCCAGGCGTGCGGCCGGCCGGAGGCCGCCCGTCGGCCTCCCCAGCCCCTCTCAGCCGGCGGGGGGGCGGCGTCTGGCCGGCACGCGCCGGCTCAAGCGCCGGCGCTTGGCCGACACTGTCGCGCCCTCCGGGGGCACGACGGGCCCGACCGACCGGACCCCCCCCCTCTTGGGCGGGGTCCCTCGTGTCGGGTCCCCCTCAGGCCCGACAGCAGCAGCTGCAGCAGCAACTGCTGCTGCGGTTGCTGCAGCAACTGCTGCTGTTGCTACTGCTGCTGCAGCTGCTGCCTGCTACTGCTGTTGCTGCGGCTGCTGCTACGGCTGCTGCCTGTTGCTGCTGCTGCGGCGAATGCTGCTATAGCAGCTGCTGCAGCTGCTCGCCGCTGCCACTGCTGCTATGGCTGCCGCTACGCCTACTGCACGCCGCTGCTGTAGCTGCTTCTGCTGCTGTAGCTGCTTCTGCTGCTGCTGCAATGCTGCTGCTGCTGCTACAATGCTACTGCTGCTGCTGTTGCTGCTGGCGCTACAGCTCGCGCAATGCTGCTGCTGCTGTCGCAGCACTACTGCTGCTGCCCGCGGCTACTGCTGCCGTTGGTGCTGCTCGCTGCCGTTGCCGCTGCTCGCTGCTGCTTCCGCCGCGAGCTGCTGCTGCTCGCAGCCGCCGATTCTCGCTACGAGCTGCAACTGCGAGCGAGCTGCTATTGCGAGCTGCTTACCCCTTTTTTTTTTCTTGTCAGAATACCCAGCTAGAAACGACTGCTGCTGCCACCCGGTGCTGCTGCTCCTGCGGCTGTGGGGGGAAGTGGCGGCTGCACGCACCGCAGCCGCCACACACCTCTGCGTGGCGGTACGCGCTGCTGCTGCTGCCTCAGCAGCTGCGATCTCACGTGGTGGGTGGAGTACGCGGACGGCGAACGGCCGTCTCCGACAGGTCCCAGAAGATCTGCTGCAGCGGTGACTCTCACTGCTGCTGCTCTGCTGCGTCTCTGCTGCGCAGCTCAGTGAGAACTGTCTCACTGCTCTGATACCATGAGAAGTTTCCTGGAACCTTCCTAACCACTTGCCGCGACACTAGGCATCAGCGCCAGGTCAGCGTGTGACAACAGTCACAAGTTAGAGACAAAACTGTAAGGGTCTGGGTTGGGACACGAACAGAGTGTCAGGAAACTGAAACTGAATGTAAATGCAGAGAGAGATAACAAATGACAAGTCCACAGTATAAATACCTGCCGCGGCGCACGACAGGTGTCGCACGCGGCAGTGCAAGGTCTGTCCTAAAACCGGCCCAAAAACACTATTTTGGCCGTAACTCTGCGCAAACAAATGAGAACGCTACGCCGTCTGAACCTAGAGATGCAGAATCTCAAGCCGGACGCTACGACTGGTCACACACACAAGTCCGGCACCGATCGGTGGACAGGAAATACAAAACATGCAAATCGGGCTCAAGAGCCAGTCCACCGAGAAAACTCTAGCGTCTGCAGAAAAACCGCATAGCACCCCGACAAGCACCTAGGGCGTCGTGGCAGCTCTCTGGCAGCTGCTCGTGGATGGAGCCACCACTCGTCGGTGCTCCGGTGCCAGCTGCGTCCGCATCAAGGATAGTGTCGTCGCGCTCTCCTGTAGCGCTGCTCTCCTTACCGTCGCTCGTGACAGGTGGAAGCCACACACACCAACACGGAGATCATGCACGACGCACCCACTATTGTAAAAACATGCATGCTACACCGGTTTACGGTGAATTAGTTCAGCGACTGTGGGTATCCGAAGTATGATTTTCTAACTTTCATTGGTTTCATGTCATGTTTTATTTTTTCCTATGTTCATTATTGTTTTACGTCACCAAATTCCTAACATTTCTATTTCGACTGACAAGTAGTCGCATTTTCGGTCCGTGAAACAGTGGGGGTCTCATTTATATCCACTCAAGAATCTTTTTTTTTCCGTCACCGCACATGGGCCGCTCGTCTTTCGTGTACATCACAATCACGCGATCGTGGATGTCCACGGTCGCGTTATGTGCTCATTCGCAAAGCGAACGAGCAAAAAGCACCTCGAATGGGCCTTTTGGCGCTGGGTCTTAAGACCCGTTCGAGGACTGTTTCGCTCGTTCCTTACGTGAACGACCGAAACAGTTCTGTTCACTTAAAACCGTCCACTTCAGTTTAGGGTTTAGGTGTAAAACAATCTGGCGACGCAATTGTTTTCGAAAAATCTCTCCCACACAAAAAATGTTTTGGACGTCGACTGGACGTCTATTTTTTCAGCGCAAAAATGGACGCCGAGTCGACGTCGACGTCAATTGGTTTTGGGCATATGTCTCATGTCGATGTTGTCCACTTGAGAAGAGCGCCAAAAAAAAATGGCAAGCTGTCGATCGAACTTCGTCCGGTCGACAGCCCGATAGTCCTCGTTGGCATTTGCCGATGAGAACTTGCCAAACAGGGAGTCGAGCGGGGCTGACTCGCTGCCGCCATCCACCCCGTCGGTTCTCGTTGGCATTGTGCGCATAAAAAAAATAACGCGTGGCCTATCGCACGAGGCATCACACGCCGGTAAGCTTGAAGCGAGACCTCTTTTTTTTTTTCCAAATCGTTGTCGATTGCACACAACCGAAGAAGAGCAACTTCATAGTTTCTCCGGTTTGTGGGCGTTCGATCCTTCAATCGGACGTAAGACGAGGATGAAGCTGTAGAAAGAGAGAAGTGCGTGTCTGTTCTTGCTATTTCTTCCTACTACGACTTTTACTTCGCTGCTATTTCATAGAGAGAAATTTGAACAAATAGCACATCGAAAATAAATCGTGCCAAACTCTTCCGCTCCTTCGACTTGGTCATCCGATGTCGGCCGTATTTTACAGTGTAAATACTTAAGAATAATAAACCAATACATTTATTGCAAAAACGTGGTAAGAGATATGCAAAATGAGCATGTAAGTCATTTTTAACTCTCGATATATGTTTTTTTCAAAAAGGAAACGCATCAGCATACGGGACCTGATTCGTGATGTCGTCATTGACTAAGGTTTTCTTAGCATGTCATCGAGCGTATTTCGGTGGAGTGTCAAAGTGGGTATGCGGAGATTAAGTTTGTCCTCCACTCGATTTTTCGCACAGTGGACGTCCGAAGTATTTGTTTTAAACAGTGGCCATCGGAAGTGTTATGCACATATTGTGGACGTTATACGTATGTTTCTGCAAAAGTGGCCCTCACATGCTTTATATGGGAAAAGTGGGTGCGATGTTCTTTTGTTGCAAAGTCAGTGGGTATACGGCAAGTGTACCCAAACAAAAAGGAATCGCAGAGCTACAACAGATGCAGAAGAAAAGGGAGGAGTTATTCACAAGATAGACACCAGTGAGATAGCCCACCACCAGAGGTTGTCATCTTGTCACAGAGATTACCAGCTGAGCACATCCTTGGGGTACAGAAAGTGTCTGATGATGAAGAAGTCGACGACGAACAGCACGACCACCGCTCCAATCGTGTACTTGTTCAGTCTCAGCACAGGGGATGGAGTGGACTGGGAACGATCGCCGCTGCTGCCATTTCCATCACCGCCGCCGCTGCTGCTGCCGCTGCTGGCCTTTGCCTTGGCATGGTGATGGTGACTGCCTGCCATGATCAGTGACCTGCGAAGAAAATTAGGCACAGAGGAGGGATGGGGTGCACTTGGTTTGACTCCATGGCGACAGTGGCGGACACAACAGCAACACAGGCAAACTGCAGAAGGCGATGGCGACGGCGACAATGACGACGATGACGACAACAACAACGACGACGACAAAGACGGCAATGACGACAATGGCGGCGGCGACGACGACAACGACGGCGAGGACGACGACAACAACGAGGACAAGGACGAAGACGACAATGACGACGGCGATGGCGGTGGTGACAATGACAAAGACGGCGATGCTTGCAGGCGGCGACTGGGGCGGCGATGGCGACGACGACAATGACAACGGCGGCAACGGCGGCAGCAATGGCAGTTGCTTGCAGGCGGCAGCAGTGACCAAGATAATGACGATGTAATGGTGCCACCGCCAACAAGCCGACCGGGGCAATGACAGCGGCAGCGGGTGCAGCACTGCGACGACCAGCAACGATAGTGCTGATGGCAACGGTGACGAGCAACGATGGTGCTGATGGCAATGGTGACTAGCAACGATAG